>JBCEWC010005212.1:0-25500 GCA_038996855.1 Solanum aculeatissimum | reverse complement strand
TAGTATCTATAAATAGGGTCTCAATGTAATAATGTAGACAACAATTCAATAATATTTTCTCCTATATTTCTCACAAATATCATCTGTGTATTCATGTCCAATGCCCTGTGGGCTTTATATCTAGACTATTACTTTTGCGCATCAGAAAAAATATGATTTGTCATCGTGAACTTCTCATCGTTATATTAGTGACTTATTACCACTTTGTTATCCCTTAAAGTCCATTCTGTTTACTTGCTAATGTATCATGCGGCTGATTGATGTACTCATCTTTGCGGGTGTGTACTTACTGGTGAAGCTTTGTGGAATCTGATAAAATCAGGATATAAACTTGACTTCTGCAGGATGTTGTTTTATTAAGTATGGCACTTCAGCTGAAGCTGATAGAGCTATAAGGGCATTGCACAGTCAATATACTTTGCCTGGGGTAAATTCTACTGCTGAGATACTGGAAGATTGTTTGGCTCATTTTTCAGTTCTTAATTCATCTGTGTATTTAACCAGGGAACTGGTCCTATTCAAGTCAGGTATGCGGATGGTGAACGTGAACGCCTTGGTAATTTTTACACTCTTTTTACTGAGTTACCCCAGCATTTTAGTTCAGATAGTACTTCGTGTGAGTTGGTCCCTACTTTATGCTTTGTTAGTTTGCTACTCATTTTTTGTTCTTCCCCATTGATAGGTGCAGTTGAATACAAGTTATTTGTTGGGTCACTGAACAAACAAGCTACAGAGAAGGAAGTTGAAGAAGTATGTACATGCATTACCAAGATACTTTTTCTTTTCCCATGTTCTTTTTTCTGATTGGAATTTCATCTTTTGCATAGATAGCTATCTATTAACGCGCATAGCATGTGACGGCCTCAACCAGTCAAAACTCGTGCCTTGTATCTTTTAAATTCCCTACTTATTTTCATGACATGCATACATGTACATCTGTCTTCGTGTATTGATTATAGTAGTGACTAGTGATTGCTTGCCAGTGAGGCGCTGAACAACTTTTCAATTGGGTGATGCACATATAACTGCATCATGTCATGTGAGTGTGATGCCAAACTGTACATAGCTTGTTCTTGTCAACCTATTTGGCATGGAATGTGAAATGCTGACAATTTGCTGAATGATTTGCTTTTGTTGTTTGCTTTTCATATTTTATTGGAAAGCAGCTATAACTAAATATTTCTTTTCAATCCTTTTCAGATTTTTCTACCATATGGTCGTGTGGAAGATGTCTATCTCATGCGTGATGATATGAAGCAGAGTCGTGGTTTGTGTTATTGATTCCTTTTTTGTTCTGTATGAATGTGCACCTTGTCCTGTGCTTTTGCTATACATGAAGAGACTCAGTTTATTTTCCTTGATAGTGCCTAAAGGCTCTGAACTCCATATCTCAGGTTGAAGCAAACTTATGACTTATAAACTATTGTTGAACTATTCCATTGGTGCTTTGAAGCCATAAAGATTTACCTATAGGCTCATCCTTTCTTAGATGTCCAATATTTTGTTTATCTTGAACATTACATTAAATGGTTTTTGGAGCCATATTGTTATGTTAACCTGTCTTTACTCTGCATTTTTCAATATGCTCTTAGATAGCACTAGGAAGTACACAGTCCTTTTGTTTTCACTAATTTAATAGTGTAAAAAAGAAAAATTAGATGTTTCCTTGCTGAGGGAAAAATATAATCTTAGCTTTCCCATAGGCCTGTTTTGTCTCTAAGGGTCGTTTGGTAGAGTGCATTAGAAAAAATAATGCATGCGTCAGTTTTGTATATTACTAGTACCTTGTTTGGTACACTTGCATTAGTTACACACTCTATTACGAATTAAGGTAAGTATAACTAATACTCCCTTTGTCCCATTTTATGTGGCACCCTTTGTGTTTAAGAAAAAAGGGAAGACTTTTGACACTTGTGGTCTAAAACAATTCTTAGATATTTGTGTGGTTTAGAATCATTTCATTAAAGGTAAAAAAGAAATTTTTTAAGTTTAATTATTTCCATGACATTCTTATTGGGATGGACTAAAAAGAAAGGATGCCACATAAAATGGGACATAGGGAGTACATGGAAATCCTGGTACTAGTAATGTAAAGGATTTTAATGCATATATTTGCATGATGAAAGACAGCTGCCCCTCAAAACCCTATTTCACATCCTTTCCACCGTATTTTATTGAGGGTATTCTTATAAACAAATATTTTTTTTAGAAACTATGCAATGCATGTTATTTTTAATACAAAAAACCAAACACTGCCTTTCCACGATTCCTACATTGAGCTTTTTGTGCCTTACTTATTATGAGTTGATAAATCGATATAAGAGAGAATCCGCCAGCTGCATAAGAAATAATTTCAGCATAAATAATACAAGCATTACTAATACACCATATTCAACACTATTCTTATACGTCCTACCAAACGACCCCTTAATGAGTTCTTGTTAAGTATTGGATTACTTGCAGTGAAGGATGCTGAACATTAGAAACAATAATTCAAGCATGAAGTCTTGGGGTTTATTGTTGGTAGTTTATATTCACCCTCACTAATTTAACTTTAACTACTTTGCAGGTTGTGGATTCGTCAAATATTCTCGTAGAGATATGGCAATGGCAGCTATAAACTCTCTGAGTGGAAATTATACAATGAGGGTAAGGTTGTGATCTTAATAGTTGTCTTCCTTGTTTGATACCATTATTAAACCCTTTTATCAATTTGTAATTGCCTTTACAATTCCAGGGCTGCGATCAACCTTTAACTGTTCGGTTTGCTGACCCTAAGAGACCTAAACCTGGAGAACAACCTAGGTATTTCATGAGTACCAATGTTCTTTATTTTTTAAGACTAGAAAAGATGTTCGAATAGGTTTTGCTTTGACCTGTGTATTTGTTGTTCTGCTAATTAGTTAGTTTGCTTTATCACTCTTTTTCAATCCTTACAGAGGCGGTGGACCAGCTTTTGGTGGACCTGGTGTTGGACCTCGCGTCCCAACATCTGGGATTAGGTATTAGTTAAGTTTTTGTATTTGCCACTGAGATTTTCCCCAGTATAGAACTCCGACACTCTGTTTTATCTGGTATGTAGACCACCGCCTAATATTGGCGAACCTTTGCAAGGACAAGTTGGTCCTAATGCCTGGCATCCTATGAGTCCAGAAGGTCTCAGGCCAATTTCCAACCAAGGGATGCATGTTTTTGGAAATCAATTTCCTCCTAGATCCGCTGATACCACAGCGCCTTTTGCTTTGGTAAGGAGAACAGTGTTGAATCCTCTGTGCCGTTAGATAAACTGTTTATGAGGGGGAAAGTTGCAATATTTACTTTTTCTTTTTTGAGTAACGAAAGTTGCAATATTTATTTAAATTTTGCCATCATGCACTGTTTTGATGTAATTGTAATTGTGTGCTTGTCTTTTTGGTGCAAAAGCTTTCATATGAAATGAATTCTAAAGCTGTATAATATATAGCTCGGGGGTAACTCAGTAAACGTACTTCCTCTAAGTATGTTGGTGGTCAATTGTTGCATATGTTGGTGATCAATTGTTGCAGAGGGAGACAAGTCAGTTCTTTGACATACATTTGTACCTGCGAAAATATGTCTAGGTAGGTTGGAATAAATGACACATCAGGTATGAACTACTGCAAATGGTCTACACCACCTGTTACCTACTCTTTCCTGGGAAACTAGATTGAGTATCCTTATTACAAATACATGCTATGGTCTTTTTATCGATGTTGGTGTCCAAGCCAACTTTCACTCACCTCGATTGTTCCACCAGGTACCTGCTACCTCCCACCAATATAAAAGGGAAGAAATCACCTAGTGTTTTTTTTGCTTCCGCTGAGATTTGATTTTGAGACCTCATGGTCTATGTTGCTCACACCCTCCAAAAATGACTCCGCACATGCTATAGTCATATAACTAGAACCAATTCTTAGACCTGTAATGTATTCCTGGATTTATCTGCAGAACATGTTATCTTATTGCATTCTGGGTCAAGTTTATTTGTGTGGTTTCTGGTTTGTGAATGAGGGAATTTTATTACCTGTCCTTGTAACATTCAAGCACTAACTACTCATATACTTCTTATAAAACACATGTTACTCCTAAATTCAATCATTATTCTGTGTAATTTTTATGTGATACTATGTCTTTTTAGAAGCTAAGATACTAATTAATTGAACAGAGGCATAAAATGATCATGTCTCTGGGATTGTGTTCTTAGCTCCTCTCATCAGGTTTTAGGATTCACTGTTCACATTTTTGCTTGAATGATCTAGGATTTTGTGTTTTTAGAACCTAATTTACAGTGTTTTGCTCTTTATAATTTTTGTTTGATGATCTAATCTGAATGGTTTTTCTGTATGTTCTAATACCAAAATGCGAGCTAAAGTGGCATCAACTTTATTGCTAGGCATAATGTGAGTAGAAGAGCATCTCTATGGTTGTGACCTTTGGTTATATCACAATACTTAATTGGACCACTTTATGAGTGACTACAACTTATTTAAATGCAATTTCCAGAAGAAATTGACCCCGACTAATTTTCGATTGAGTAATTGTTGATTGTATATCCTGAAAATTGTTTGTCAATATGTATTTAAAGTACACTTTGTACATGTACAGAAATGTCTGTTGTTCTAATACTGCCTGCACAAACTTTTAGGGTGGCTCCTTCGGGAGTGTTAGTGGCACTGGAAATGGATTTCCTACAGGACTTGCGGCTTCTTCTGCTCCTACACCGCAACTGGTATGTGTTTATAGAAACTTGATTAATGTTATTTCAATCTCAAGAATGGTTTCGTTCATGTTTTTGTGCTAAGTTGTGTCTTTTGTTGGCAAGTCTACTCAACAATTCCCCACTGTTGGCCCACAAATTTCTCCACTACAGAAGCCACTTCAATCACCACAGCAGTTACCATCTTCCGTGCAGCTTCAGCCTCCCACCTCAATACCTATGTCACACGGACCAGCATCTCATGCTTTGTTCGGGCAGACAAATCAAGTACAAATGTCCCACGCTGCTGGCCAAAGTCCTTTCCGTCAGGGGATGCCGTCGCAGCCATCGCTCGGTTTGACAAAGCAATCAACTGTTTCTCAGCCCCAGGTGCAGTGCAATATGACACCTGTCATTGGACATACACCCTTAAATAACAACATGCAAATACATGCTGCATCTGCAAATGCAAACCAGCAGCCTTTTCAACAGCAGTTGGTCCAACATCTTCATCCGCCACCTTCCCAACTAGCACAGATGTTGTCTCAACAGACCCAAATTCTGCAGGCGAGTTTTCAATCATCACAGCAAACCTTTACTCAGCTTCAGCAACAATTGCAGCTCATGCAACCATCTAGCCAAAACTCAGCAGTCCAGCAGGGCACACAAGATACTAAACAACAGGTACACTTGAGAAAATTTTCACAATGGAATTTCTTGTAACTTAGGTTTCTTAGATTCTCAAGTTTTTCCTTTTGAAAATAATTTCCTATGGTATTGGAATGATATATGGTCTTTACTGGCCATTGTTCTCTTTGAACCTGTGTGTTCTATGGTTCAATGTGTGTTCTGTTTCAGCCATTTCTAGTTGGGGCTCAGTTTGTGTTTCCTTGCCATAACTATAAATATTTCAAGAATATTTGAGTATTAAGAGTACATGTCACTGTTTGCACATTGAGGTTATTTTCTGACAATGTATACTGTCCTGCAGTCTCCATGGCCTGGGCTTGTTCAACAAGCAGCACCTAGTACCACTGCTGTCCAATCAAAAGCAGATTCACTTCCTGCTACATCTGGAATGAACCAGACTACAAGTCTGGTGAAATGTTATTGGACAGAGCACACATCTCCTGATGGATTCAAGTACTATTACAACAGTACTACTGGAGAAAGCAGGGTAAACATCTACTATATAGTGCCTGCTGGTTGAGTTCTGTACTTTTAGGCCACCTACTAAGTATAAATGCATTGTTTTTGGAATTTAGTGGGAAAAGCCGGAGGAGCTGTTATCATATGAACAACAGCAAAAATTGTTGGTCCAACAGTCTCATAATCAGGCTCAACCACAGGGGTTTTCTTCCCAACAAGTTCCTGAAATGCAAACACAGCCTCGAAGTCAGCTTCCAACATATGGCCAAACCCAGGTCTGTCCTCAATTGCAACAAGCTTCTCAAGCTACTCTGGTTAGTATTTAACCATTTGTTTTTATAGGACTTGGATTTCAGTGGAATTCTTATTATATGTTTTTGATTTTCCAGTACCCAGTTGGAATGACAGGTCAACAACCAATTCAGGTACCATCATGCTCCTTATTGTTCTGATCATATGTTTTTTAAATCTTTGTAGATCATTCATTCTTGACTCAACTGCAGAAATATGGCTCTCTTCCAGTAAAATAATTGCCAGGATGGTGATGTAGAATTTGTATCTTGTGATGTACAGTATCAACTGCTAAGCATGTCTTTTTTTTTTAAAATAAATAAATAAAGGTTACAATTATTATGGAACTTCAGCACGAAGGCAGTGCTAGTTGCCATATTTACAGAACGAAGTGTCATCAAAATCAGTGTATCCTTGGTGCTGCTTACGAGGATTTTACAAAGATTCTGAAACTTCTAAAATAGACTTAGAATCATCTACAAAAGCCATCTTTACACAAAATGTAAAAGTAAGACACAGTTCAACTTGATCTTCTGAATGAAACTTTAAAATATCTTCAAAACATCTTGCATTTCCTTCCTAATAGTCCACCAAATGCAAGCAGGTATTATTTTCCATTTGTTCTTCTGCCTGTTACCTCTGCCCAAGCTTCTCCAACATGCCAATAATTCACTAGTCAGTCTAGGAATTGTTCATCTGATGGCATTCATGTTTAGGGAAAGCTGCCAAAGCTGGTTAGTGATTACACAGCGAATAAACGGATCTGTTACTTTTTGACGCTTCTAGAGATAACATTTTGAGCATAACTAAGTGCCCCTTCTCTTTAATTTTTCTCGAGTCAGGCAGGCTTCTTTAGCAATCATCCAAACAAAATGATGGTCTCCTATTTGATTTACTGTTGCATCCTGTTGTTAACATAAACTGAATATATCGGGCAACAGGATTTTTAAAGACCCCTGCCCAAGCCAGTCATCTATACCAAATGATCTTCCATTTCCCACATTGATGCTTGTATTTTCATTGAACGAGGACCATAAGCCTCTGAATGTTCTGCATACACTTGAGGCATAAGTGGTGGTGACCCTATCTGCAATCCAATGCATCCCATTCCCATACTTCTCACTGATAACTCTCCTCCCTAGAACTTGTTCTTCAAGGCCATCCCTCTATAGCCACTATGTAAGTAGGCTTGAGTTGTATTGTTTCAAGTTCCTTAGACCCATACCACCTTCTTTTTAATTAGTGATCTATTCCATTTTATCAAATGAAAATGCCCCCCACCTTTGTTTCCTTGCCATATAAAGTTCCTTGTCAAGGCACCATATGGAAAAAAACCATCATCAGACCAAAGAGCTCATAAAATCCAATAGGGAGTCTGGGTTACATGCAGGGGTAAGATTAACCCAGCTAAAGAGACTAATCAGACATCTGGCTTTGAGTTTGGAATTGGCAGTTGAAATACCATCAAAACACATTTGATTTCTTTCCATCCATAAGCACCACAAAATACAAGAATACCATAGACCAAATTCTCTTGATGGCTTCCCAACTTTCTATGAGCTCTAGCACACAAAAGCTTCCCTGACTGTGCAAGGCATAGACCATTGCAAACCAAAAAGGGAGTGTGGGTTTGGAGAAGGGGATGGGGTTTTGGAGAAGATGAAAGGAGGGTTGGGTGGGGTATTTTTCCTTTTTTTTTATAATAATTATATAATATATATATATTAGTGGGATCCTTTTTTTGAATTTTTTTTTATGCGCCTTTAAATATTTGTAATGCCATGTCAGCTTTAGGGGTGATATTTATTCCACTCCAAATAAGATTAGGGGGGTAAATAATTGCCTATAAAGTTAAGGTGCTAAAGTAAGTTTCAGTGCCAAGTTTATGGGGGAATTTATGTATTTTCTCTTTAAAAAATCCAAATCGACCAGTTTCTAAAAACCACATCGGGTTTTTGCTGGAAAAGTAATGTGATTCTCCCCCACGAATTTGACACAGATTCTGTGTTGCATACGCTTTGCAAAGACCGCTAGAAGCCCTTTGCTCCATTTGCGAAGAATCCTGCTCTGGAAAATCTTCACAAATTGCTGGATATGGTCGCACGTTGTTGGGTGGGCAGATTAGAGTGCATCAGATTTCGAATTTTGACAAATCCAAGTCTGTTCAAGAGAATGGGGATGCTACGAAGGCATCGGAATCAATTTAAGAACTGTTAAACCTTTTCGCTAGAATGAGAACGCTGTGAACTCGTCCAAGGTGGAATTAATAGTCAGCTACTGTCAGAAAGTGGGGTGGGGGAGTCTGTTCACGATAAAGTACTGTACGGAGAAGCTACTTGGATTTTTTTTGTGATACAGGGGTTTTCGCATCTTCTTCTGGGAATCGGGTTCGGTTCCTTTTTCTCAAAGAGCATTTGAGATACATGTATTGGGGCTGGGTGATACCTGTTCTTCTAATGTTGTTGCTAGAAGGAATGTTGTTTTACCATTTAGGGGAGGTACAAGTTTCAGCCAGCAGTGGCTGAATTCTGTTGATACTCCTATGGAGACTGGGAGTATTGGTACCGGCTGGCAAAGAAAGGACCATCACTGCGCCGATGTTGACAGTGGATGAACCCCAACTGTTGGCTACCTTGGAAGGGATTGAAAGCTTTTGAAATGGTGGAAGAAAAATATATTAATTTGGGGAAGTTCTTGTGGGGTTCTATTGAGGGGATGGAGGATAAAGTAATTGATTTGTTGTATTGCATTGATCATGACGCGAGATGTGATGCTAAAGAAGCTGGGGAATTGAAGAACACAAGTGGGGGAGGAAAGATTGTGGTGTACGAAAGGAGAAGTAAGGACGTGAATGGGGTATTTGAGGATAGGATACTGGATACAGTTAGTTTTGTCTCCGGTTAATATGGAGTCCAGACAATTGTAAAAACTTTGCGGATGAGCCTTAGGTGCTAGAGTTTCTCAGACTTATCTTCATAAAGTACCAAGGAATCATCTTATAGAAAGATGAATGACCTCCATGTTGCTTTCTTTCTTTGTTTGTTACTTTGTCTGATCCACCCTTTCTGGTTTGCAGTTTTCACCATGATATTTGGACCTTGCATATCAATCATAAATTGGAAAGGGGAAATCTTGTCTTAAATCCTTGGCAAGGGCAAGCATGGTGTGCTAAAGCTCCCACTATCCACAGGCTCCGGAGAAGGGCCCGACCACAAGGGTCTATTGTACGCAGTCTTACCTTGGTTTGAACCCATGACTTCTTGGTCACATGGTAGCAAATTTACCAATTACTCTAAGGCCCCCCTTAAATCCTGGGAAGATAGAAAGAACCCTCTAGGATCCATTTATTAAAACGGAATACCAGTATGTGTTGATACAATAGAATATTCATCTTACCCATTTCTTCCCCAAGCCCATATTTTTCATGAAATTTAGAAGGTAGCTCTAATTAGCATGATCAAAAGCTTCTCTAATCCTAGTTTGCATAAATCTCAGGCAGTTATCCTTTGATTCTGAAATCCACATATTAATTAGCTATCAACGCTGCATCTATTGTCTGTCTGCACTTGATCCATTTGACATATGTCAACTAGTTTTTCCACCACTGTTTTGAGCCTTTTAACTCGGAGTATGGACATGAAAAATCAACTTGCTAATAATTAATTTAGAAACTATCTCTCTTCTCTTAAGAAAGAAAACATTAATAAATAGAGAATATTGACCATGTCTTAAATCTGTTTTATCATTATTTTGAGAAATCAAAATTCCAATGTCCCCCTCAAATTCGTCCAGGGACTCTGGTCAAAGTATCTGATGTGCATGTGTGTTGACATGGGTTCGCAGTAAGATGAAGAGTCCCGGCAACTTAGCAAGTCAGAATATAGTCAAGTATTCCCTCAGTTGCGATCCATCGGTTCTTAGCTTTATTAAGAAAGCCCTGAATCCACCCAACTCTCAAATTTGAAGTATGTCTTTGTGTTTTCCCAACTGGCACATTACAACTGGATAGAAGAATGGTCTGACAAGGCACTTGGTAAGATTTGACTGCCTGATATTTCTGAAATATTCATCCACTCAACAGAGAAGAAAAATCTCTCTATTCTTGATGAAACTTCTTGCTTCTTCTCTCTTGGATAGCACACACCCCTTTCCCCTATAAAGAGGAGCATCCACCAATTCCATATCTTCCATAGATTCCGAGAACCTGCCATAGCTCTTGTAAGTGGATTACTTTTCCTCCTTTTAGTCATGTATTTTGTTGTGTTGAAGTTCCCACACACCACCTAAGGCCTGAAAATAATCATCTGGGCTCTGCAATTTCCCACCATGATTCATGTCTCTTAACCCTGCAGTTTGGGCCATACACCCCTGTAAGAAACCAAAAAATTTTGTGATTGTGGAATGAATCTGCATGTGAACATGTAAGAACCACTATTAACTACTACTACATTCCAAATTTTGCTCTTTCACAATACCCAAATACCTTTCTTCTTGCCATTGGTCTCTAAACAATAATTTATGATGCGTCCTCATTCCAAATTCTGCTTGTCAAGGAGTTCACAGTTCTCCTTGCGACCCTGTATTCCAACCCTACGTCCCATGAGATAATGTTTATCTTCATTGATAACCACTGTGAGATATCTTCCCTGAGTCCCCAAATTAAACATCGAACACACATTCTTCAAGTCCTTCGCACCTTTCCACTTAGGAGTCTTGGTACTGGACATGTGTACCTCTTTATTTTTATCCCTTTTCTCGGCTATCTTTAAGGAAAGGGATAATGCTTCCTTCTCACAACCTTTAAGCTCTACTTTGTGGTGTTTACTCAATTTGATAATATTATTGTGGACCAATAAGGACACCACCATTTCCGCCCTTGTACTGCCACTAGACTAATAGATCTGCCAAAATTATTTAAATTTATGAGAACAGTAAGAGTTTGCCAGATGATATTTGAAATTCCATTTTCTGGGAAGATTGCCACACCCCTCCGAGGCCAAAAACATTGAATGACAAAACGATAACATGACTCTTCCTGATTAAATTCCTTCTGCGCTCCAACCAATTGTACAATGTTCCTGTTTTTGAATAACTCCTAATAATTTCGAATTACTTGTCACCAACCAAGAAATAAATTCTATTATCCCTCGGAATCCTTATGTATAGTTTTTAAACAATTATTTGAACAGTACTAATTCTCAAAAAAATATAGTTTTTTTAACAATCATGAATGAGTGATTGAAGGAAAACTAGTTTCCTCCAAAGGATCCTGACGTCTTAAGTGCCCAGAAAAGAAGTCATTAGTGATTGAAGATAGTTTAGTTCCTATACTTGATAGACATGCCCGAGAGCATTTTTCTTCTGCTTCAACTACTAAATCATATCTTACCATCTTGTCTCTCCAATTTGACTCCTTATGAAGTGTTTAAAAAATATAGAAATATCTTAAACTTAGTGTCTAGTAATGAAGTTATCTGCATGCTTGTATTGTGTTGATACCTGCTTTCTGCATTACCCTTTGTGCTGAAGATGAGATATTCTCCTTGGCATGGCTTCTACAGTCCCTTGTCACAGTACTTGACAAATTTCATGTGTCCATATTTCTCCCCTCAGCACAACCAATTGCCAAGAAGGGAAAAGATGAAAATTGTCTGTTCTGTTGGATATTGTGTTCTCCAGGTCCAAATGCTCCTTGTAGTAATGAAGTTATCTGCATGCTTGTATTGTGTTGATACCTGCTTTCTGCATTACCCTTTGTGCTGAAGATGAGATATTCTCCTTGGCATGGCTTCTACAGTCCCTTGTCACAGTACTTGACAAATTTCATGTGTCCATATTTCTCCCCTCAGCACAACCAATTGCCAAGAAGGGAAAAGATGAAAATTGTCTGTTCTGTTGGATATTGTGTTCTCCAGGTCCAAATGCTCCTTGTCTGTACTTGGTTTTGTTTTTTCTTTAGTCTTATTAACAGTCAACTTAAAATAGGGCTTTAAGTTGAATTAGCAAAATAGTGGCTTGCAATCACGTGCTTCCTCAACCCCTAATCTGCTTTCTTGTGGGGCTTTCTTCTTTTGCGTGAAAGCAGTTTGGTGCAACCTTTGCTCTATTAGTGTTCAAGAAAAACCTATAAGCTCCAATTGAGCCAGAAGAGCCATTTGTAATATCCTGCTTATGGTTCTCTGCGGTCCTGCTTTCTGCTAGATTTTAAACCCTTTTTGTGCTTTTAGTTGCCAAAAAAATCTTTAATGATATAGATTTTTGTTTGGTCTTTGTTTTATCGCCAACATATATAGTAAAACTATGTAGCATGATTATGGTGTAGTTCTCTAATGAATAAATTGAGGACTATCAGTAAGTATAATGGGTGATGAACTTCTTATGGTGCATTTCACTGCAATATCCCCTTATCTTCTCTCTCTTCACAGGGGATTCAAGCTGCTCAGGAATGGATGTGGAAAAACAGGCCTGCAGGTCTCTTTTTTTTCTTTGAATTGCAAAATTTATTAACTTGGTCAAGAAATAGCTAAAGTATCAATGATAATCTTGCAACCCTTTCATTTTGTCGGGTTGGTGGTCGATCATATAAACATTCTAGAAGGTGGGCTTAGGCACCAGCTGTGAGTTGGAGATTTAAATTTACAGTTTACTTGAGAAGAGGGGCTTTACACAATGGATATGTAATGGCTACACCTTGGCATCTTTTACTTAGCGGCATGCTTGTGTCCATCTTTATTTTACAATTGGGGATCTTGTTATTAACGGCTTTATTCTTATGAATATCTATGTTCACAGGAGCTTGAATTTTGCGGCTAAAATAATGGACTTAACTGGAAGCAGTTGCCACAACTTTGTATTGTGCAGCCTGATTTCGAATGATATGTAGCATTACCCTGTGAATATCTTTTGGTAGAGGAATTTACAGTGTTGAGTACACTGCCCTAAGGAGGAGTCAATGCTCCAATTCCAGTTCATGCTGTAGCTCTGAAAGTTTAGAGATTGCATTGCGTGCCTCCTTAAGGTTTCCAGCATTTCCTTGATACTGGTCCCTACTGTATCGTATTATATTTATATCAGAGCCCGCGGTCGGGTTCAAAGATGTCTGTAGTGTAGAAATAACCCCCCTCCCCAGCAACCTTGGCAAAAGAAAATTAATCATTCAATCCATCATAGTTGTTGTGTATGACATGGTTATGTTGCCTTGTATTATTATCTGCTTGGGGCACCATTCATTAGCTTTTGTTACGTGCTTTTTGTCCTATGGCCTGTCTTAGGTATATTTACATGTATAACGAGTGATAGCTTTCATAAGTATTGTTTTCTGTCCTACTTTATGTCTTGATTGCAGTCGAAGTAATAATCGATTCCACATTGGAAACAGCAAGACCAATCCTCTGTAGTTGAAGCTGAATTGAGAACAGGGACCAAGTCTTTCTCTCGTTTCGGAAGCACTCTCATTATATTCCTGTGACACCATTTCCTTTCTCTACTGTTTTGATACTGTGGGTACTTCATATGGTCTCTTGTTTGTTACGCTTCACGCAATTAGGCAACAACAGCCTATTTTTATTTCGTGTCAATTAATTTGGCCACTGCGGTCTATATCGTTTCTCTCTCACTACTTCTGGTCCAGAATATAAAATCGTTGAGAAAGAACACTTCTACCTCAAAAAAGTAAGATGTTTACTGTTAAATGCTCCACTACTATCATATCCTCTTTTTATTTAAAGATGACGTACAAATAAATGACGTAACACTCATTTTTTCCCTTTATGATACCATTATAGTATATTACAGATTTTGTAATATATTTTGATGATATTAAATAATAACCGAACTGTATATTCATTGAAGGACATTAAAAGATATTGTAGTCTGATGGTTTCAAAAAGTAATTGATCATTATTTTTATTGAGGGTTGCTTAAGTCCTTCAATGAGATTACTCAATCATCCTCGATGCCATTACGATATATCTAGATATTTTCATGATATTATTCTTCAATATTTTAATTTAGAAAGAGCTAAAAAAAGTCATAATTTAGATAAAATTTTTTCTAAAATTTGAAAATAGAAAAAATAATGTAAAAATATATTTTCTTCTAATTTAGAATTTAAAAAATAAGATTTTGACTTTAATAATTTTCTCTTAGTTGTTTTTTTTTTTAAAAAAAAATAATACAATCCTATATGATATTCCATATATTGATAGGGTATCAATATACCGACAGCGTATTATAAAGGATTAAGCTCAATCCTATATTATATCGAAATGGTAGCAATATACTGGTGGAGTATCACAGAGGATTAATTTATTGTAGTGATGTTGATGTCATGCTGATGTCATGTGCGAAATAAGAAAGGAGAGAGTGAGATAAATGGGTAAATAGTTTGGATAGCTAATTCATTAAGTGTAAATAGATTGGATTGAGTCTATTTTTGATAAATAGCTTCTTCACAATTGAGTTTCCATTTTATGTAGTTTTCTCAAAACCTTGTAAGACCAAAGACGTAATATGTATGGGAAGAATTTTTTCTAGATTTCAGGGCAACAAAAGTACAAAACCTCCTGGTAAGTAGATACAATGAACTCCCCAGCAGAAAAAATTGAGTCCCTGAATTTCAAATGGAAAATCAGTTAGTGTTGAAAAGGAATCGAAAGTTTAGTTCATTGCCACGTTGCTATTGACTAAAGGTTGGAGAAGCTGAATGGAAGAATATTTGAGGTATCTCTAACTTTGAAATATTTTATTCATGACATATCTAAACTAGTTTTTATTGGGAAAAACTAAGTTTGTGTCCCTTTAAAATAAATTATTTATCTCCATATTTTCTTTTATATTTTATACTCTTATACTATTAAAATTTGTCCCCTAAATATTAAAATTCGCGCGCTGACATCATGCTAACATCAACATCCACCTTGTATGATATACCAATAAGGTATACATATACCGTTAGAGTATATTTCACAGAGTATTGAGATTATTCTATATGATACCAGTATGGTATATATATATATCTTTTGGGTATATTGCACAACATTTATGTCGACGCCAACATGACGTCAGATGCGAAATAAAAAGGGGTAAGTGGGTAAAAAAGTAAATAGTTTGGGTCATGGGTCCATTAAGGGTAAGTAGTTCGAATTGGATTTATTAAGGGTAAATAATTTCAAATATTAGGTCTATTTTGTACTTTTTCCTTTTTACGACAACTATCTTCCTCAATTTGTTTGGCTCGATCACTTATAGACACTCATGTGATAAAGAACATGAATACACCCCTTTTAGATGTGTGGAATTTAAACAACCAGCCTCTAACAAATGTGTGGAATTAAATAAAGTTGGCCTCTAAGTAGAGCCGTCAATATGGGTTAAGCTCCTTGGACCGATTTAACCTAACCTGTGATTTAACAGGGTTAATCTTAAGATTTTTTGAGCTCATTCAAAAAATGGGCTTTTTAGCCCGACTCGAATAAGTCTGTTGATTTGTAGGACTTTTGCAATATGGGTTGGACTAGTTTATGGGTCAAATTAAAAAAATAATTAAAAATAAAATAGAGTATTAAAAATAATGAAAGTCCAAACTCAAAGTTCATTTAAAAATTTTAAATATTAAAATTTAGATACAAATTATATTTTTATAATATGTAATAATAACACTAATACTATGTAATAATGTCTTGTTGTTATTTATTTTAATATTTTTAAATTATAATTTAATTTAAAAATTCATAAAAAATGATAGTTGTAAAAATGTGGGCTGACCAGGTAAGGCCCGCAACCCACATGTTGATGTGTTGGATTAGCTATTTTTTGGCCCACATAAAAATGGACTAATCCGGCTTGACCCGTCAAAATTTAAAGACTGTATGGGCTAGCCAGGATGGGGTGGGTCGACCCGTATTGATAGCTCTACCTCTAAAGGTCATTTGTAATTGTTAATTACCATTAGAGCTGCCAATACGGGCTGACCCTCCCCACAACCCATACAGGCTTTGGAATTTGACAAGTTAGGTTGGACTGATTCATTTTTTTGTGCGTAAGAAAATAACTAGCCTAACTCATCAGTATGTGAGTATTTTTTTTTTTTGAAAAAATTACACAAATACACAACATATGTTTACACAATTCCCTATAGTTCCTACTCTTTTAAAAAATTACAAAAATCCCATAATTTAGCTTTCTCTTTTTTTTTTATTGATATAAATTATAAAGACTACAATCCTAAGTGACACCTAATTAATAGGTATCACATCAATCAACTCCTAATTTAATGTTGACTAAAACTCTTTTAACTCTAATTTCAAATTCAATTACAAAAAAAAAAAAGTAAATTGAACGTTCCCCTTTTCTTTTTTCCCCTTTTCCTTTTTTGCCCTAATTTCTTTCTCCCATTTTCCATCTCAGTCGCAGAATTCCCATTACAATGGAGTCTACTCCATCATATTCTCATGATATTACTCATGTATTACCAAATATCGAAAATATTAGTCATGCTGAAGTTGTTCCACCAAGTGAAGAATGTCGACAATCTGAAGTTGTTAACAAGTGGGTAGTTGATTCCGACGACATGGGTTCCATGAAAATACGATAAAGAATTCCAATGATCCAGTGTCAATCCGATGAAGTTGGATTCAAAAAATAGATAAAAAACAAGCAATGATCCTTTAATCAAGTTTCAAATTCTCCATTGAGGAAGTACCACAAAAAAAAGGGAACAACCCTACAAAAAAGATGAAGAAAACTGAACTAGTTTCAACCTTCCCTTCATTGTCAAAGGTTACGATTTTGTCCGTTTTATTTTATAATTTTTAGTTAAATTTTTTTGTATCAACACTGTATTGTTGTTTTTGTACTCGTGTCGTTGATACAATATGTTGTTATTTTGTATCAACACTGTATTTAAGTTGTCTGTATCAACACTATATTGTGTTGTTGTATCAACATTGTATTGTGGTCACAATTTATTCATGTATCAGTACCTATTTAAAGGTTATTTGTATCAACAACATGTTGCCTTTTGTATCAACACTATTTTGATGTCATGATATAATCACGAGTAGAGTGTTGTTTTATTTTGTATCAACACTTTTATTGTTCGTATCAACACTGCATTATTCGTATTAACGATATACTATGCAGTATTTGTGTCAACGATATACTATCGACACTGTAGCAAAACTGTATAGTATATATCAACACTATATTGGATGCTATCAAGTATTTTTGGAGTATAATTTGAATTTTTGAATTTTTTTTAAAAGAATCAAATATTGTATCAAGATTGGGCAATTGTTTGAAAACAAATTGAAATTTAAATTTTGAAACTGATCTGCAACAAATCAATTACTTTACATTGGAAATATCCTTGATTAATGTTTGATTAGTGTAAATCTTGGGAATTCAATAACTGATTGAGTTTTAGTTTCCTTATAAAACTCAACTGCCATATTTTCACAGGTATCAACAAACGACTGCTATGTATCACAAATGCACTTTTTCAGGGATTTTTTGTAATATTAGAAACGATAAGGACAAATTGAAATCTGTCCCTTACAGTATGAAATTTCTAAAATTTATACTTTTTTTTTACAAAATTTTAAGGAAGGAGTATTTTTGAACCTAAATCTAACCAAGGGGTATTTTTGCTCCATTTTTGATAGTTCGGGGGTATTTTTAACCCATTTTTGTTTCCGTTAGAGAGAGGGGTATTTTTGAGCCAAAACATAATGGAGGGGTATTTCTGCTCTATTTGAAATAGTTTAGGGGAATTTTTGACCCTTTTTTCTTTATTAAAATATTCCTTTTTCATTAAAAATTCAACCCCGCTTTTATTTATAATTGAAACTGAATTGTCTCTTAAAAATGATAATTTATATTAATTGTGTTACATTGCTAATATGTGCACAACAATTTCTATACAAGCTTTGTAGGTTCAAAAAATTTGAAGAATTGGATCCTATTGAACTCGAGAAACTGATTGAAGAAGGAAGCAACGATTATAACGAGGATGAATTAATGTTATCATTCAGAGATAAACTTTTTGAGATGTTTGCTAGTGAAATGATAGTCCCTTTTGACATGAAAAGACTAGTCTCAGACCTAATATCCGAGGAGAAAATCTCTTGGGTCCATAAATAGGATTTCACGTGAACTGATCATGTGACACTTTTTGTCCACATAACATGCATTGTGTCATTTTCGTTAGAGAGGGAGGTATTATTTTTTTGTAAAATTTTATGGGAGGGATATTTTTGAACTAAAATCTAACCAAGGGGACATTTTTGCTCCATTTTTGATAGTTCAGGGGTTTTTTAAACCCTTTTTATTTTTGTTAAAGAGGGGGGTATTTTTGAGCCAAAAATTTAATTGAAGGGTATATTTAAGCCAAAACATAACAGAGGGGTACTTCTACTCTATTTCAAATAGTTTAGAGGTATTTTTAACCCTTTTCTTCTACTTTTAGCCAAATAAAACTTGTTTTAGTCAAAATAATATAGTTTCAACAGTGCCTTCTTAAAATATAGATATTCTAACTATTTTTTCTTCTTGAAAAGCAATGACAACTTATTTTAACTGCGTATTTTTGTAGAGGTCAACTTTGTAAAAGGTTTGAAGACTCCATTATTTTTAGCTTAAGTAAAATTTAACCTAAATAATGGAGTATCAATCAAAATTTATTTATAAATTTGGCAAGAAAAAGGATTAAAGATTTAATAAATTTTTTAAAAGGAATTTAATATATATAGTTTTAAAAGATATCACATGAATAAAAAAAAAAATAGGAAACATGTAATAAGAAAAGAAAAAAAGAAAAAAAGAAAAAGATAGTATGAAATATACACGTGAGGAGCAACTACTGTCCTGGACGGATTGTGGAGAAAGAAGCCAAAAGTCCGCTAGAGAAAGAATTTCCTTTTTGATTCTTTTGACCTTGAATCTAGGTTTTCCGTAATGCCACCTTGCTGCTTTCAAAACTACACTAGCTTCCTTGATGTAGATGATGAAATCTATAAAAATGAATCTTCTAAATATATCGTAGAACGAAGTAGCACATGGGTTCACTTATAGTTTCAAAATAATCCAGTAATTGTGAGGGGCAGGTAATAGGATTCTATTACACCCTCAAGCTAAGTGAATATCAGCAGGGACATGTCAAGAATTTGTGCATTGACTTTTACATGGGTTGTGAAGTTGTTATTGTATGACTAAGGCAAGGTGTACAACTAAGTCCAAGGTACCTAGGTGTTGCAAGACAATCTTAGATGAAGGTGGCCAAACAATAGGTGTATGACATATAATGTGCATGCGTGCAAGCAGTGTCATCTGTTAAACTAAGGCAAGATAGACTGCACACAGCACATTGAAGGCATGACACTAAAGAATATGTGAAAATATTCTAAGTGTTGACGGAAGCTTAAAAATATTTCAAATGTTGGAAGGAAGTTGAAATTTTTTCTTAATGTTGGATGTCAATAAAATTTGTCTAAGGCATTAACTGGCCATGTGTGCGGCAGATGGCCCAACCGAGTTATAAATTTAAAATAAATCTAACCATCGGATAAGTAATTTTGTTTATTTTGTTGACATTTTGTAAACGACATGTGCCAGACATGTTTAGTTATAACTGCTTTTTGGTATATTTATTTGTAAGCTGAATTTAGCTAAGGCATAGACCAATTTTGTAAGCATTAAAACATTTGTGAGGAACTCTTTTTTTTGATATCTGAAAAATCAATAAAAAATTGAAATTAAGTTTCGATAAACACTTGTGTTCTTATTGTTCTTGTGTTGCCTTAAAATAGTCCAAGTCTTTACATATTTTTGTGCGTGGATGAAGTCCTGCAAAGTTTGCTTGACTATTGAGGAGTGGTGACAAAAAAAATCACCTCTAAGTTCAGCTAGCATCATAACTTTGCTATACGGAGATGATGATGAAAGTTGAACGATGAGAACAAATGATGTGAATCGAGACACTCGTAGGCCTGACTGATGAATTAGTAGGAGTTTCAAATCTAGTGGATTTGATCACCCAAATTTATGGAAACACCTGAAATTGGTCTAGTTTTGTGTTAATATTGACGACCAACAAATAAAATTGGTGAAATTTTTATGGGGCTATCGGCATACAAATTGATGATCTAAGTCAGAAAAATAACAATCTACACTTAGAACCGATGGTATTGCATCATGAGGTAAAATTTCAGAATCTAAGTCTTTGGTGGTGCTAGAAGTGTCAAAGAACAGGAGAATTTTCTATTGGATATGAACATTATTTCTCAATTATCTGAATTTCTGAAAATAAAAAAATTGAATAGCACTACGATGTACTAGGCTGATGATGCAAAGTTATAACATAAAATAAAAAATCTGAACAATAAAAGTGATGGCAAGCCCAAGTCTCGTGTTCGTACCATAAGCATATAAAGTAAAATAAGCATACATAAGAGAACAAGCAAGCAAAATATGTAAAATATGAAAATATCATAGTTACCATAAGAGGCTTTTACATCACCATCAGGTCCTAATCATGGCTCTACATTATAGATCTTGGCGGGGTCTAGAACATAGCATACTAGCTCACCCTCAAGACATACATCAAAAGAAAATGATAAAGTCTCAATATCTAGAAACATCATAAATGGGATTGTTCCCGAAGCTTGGGAACTCACCAACAATCTTCAATCTTGGAATCCAAATCTAGCCATGGAATGGAATAGTCACCTCGTCGTCCGTCCCTACATGGTTAGATCATGTAGGCAAATAAGTATGTGTTAGTATATGGAATGCACTAAGTATGTAGGTATGCCATGAATCGTAGGACATCACAATAATATCAATACGCATAATCATAAACAATAGAATAAGGACACAATATATATGAGCCATGCAAGTTTAAAATCATGAGAAGAAACATCATAAAACCTTTCATCATCTTAACATATATATGTGGGAGTAAGACCATAATCGACATATAAGACCATGCAAACTATTACATGAAATTTCAATGTTCCCTCTACACCGAGCTAAAGAGGAGTCTACTTTGCCAAGGTAAACTAGATACTCACCCTATTGACTCTATCCTAACACGGTGACAACCCATGATTTGACCCCACCCTTTAGGCTCTATCCTAGCACGGTGAGTGTCCATTAAAAACTATATGGATTCATTAGCAAACCTTAAAGGCATAAAAATATGAACATAATTCCTATGTGTAATGACCCAAAAAATTTTAAACTTCGTAATGGTTGGTCATGGTTGAGTTTTGGTAGTCATGAGTTGTATTTAAGTGGCCGAATTCAAAGTAATAATTTTGGTGGAAGATTGTAAGGCTGGTTAGACAGTATAGACTTTGAAAAGTCATGTTTCTTGGTATGAGATGAACTATGTGGGCTATCATATATCAAATCAAAGCTCTTTGAGTTATATTCGTAACGCAACTAGTTTCACTTGATTCAAAGTTCAGATGTGGAAGTTATGGCCCATGCAGTGAGACTACCCGTATTCAGAAGTATGCTGGAAAAGGATTCGGGACGGAGATGAAGTGAGGGACCACGAACCATTTGGTGGATCACGGTCCGTGGTGTGTCCCGTGAGTTGATCCAGTGAGCTCCCCTAGAGCTTGGACCAGGCCTAGAACCAAGTGGAACTCCACGGACCACTTCACGGTTTGTGTGAGCCTTCACGGTCCGTGAGGGTCTCCCGTGAAGTGATCCAGAGAGTTGATCATGGCACGGGGCTGGACTCCAGACCATGTGATGCTCCACGGACCAGTACACGATCCATGTGCAACTACATGGTTCGTGAGGCCCCTCGTGAGTTGGTCCAACAAGTCCCCCAAGAGTTCAAGCCGAAGCCGAGACCAAGTGAAGTCTCACAGACAGGTTCACGATCCGTGAACCTATAAACGACCACTGGATGGCCTCCGTGAGGCCCTATTTTCTGTGATCTAGTCCGTCTCATTAATGGTTAATTCGTAATTTAGTTAATTCCTATGCCTCTTTTAGCCTTTCTAAGGTCTCCTAACTCCCCTAAATCAAACCCTAATCCCTTTTTATTCATTCTAGCACTCTTCGATCCTCACGAAAATTCTCTCAATCCTCTTGACCTCTATTGATGAAAGCTTGAAAAGATTTGGGAAAAATCATCTTTCTTGTAAAATCATCCAATTCTCTTAGCTAATCTCAAGGTATGTGGGATTGAATCGTGGATTCCCTTTCATCCATGAAGACCCAATAACCCTCATCTTTAATTTATGAATTTAAGCTTTCTTTAATTATGGGTTCTTTGAATTTTGATGTATTTAGTTGAATTGAGTTGTGGGCTGTAGAAATTAGGTGATTTAAGTTTGAAATTCATGAAGTGCATTGAAACTCTTGAAGGCCTAATGTGCATGTCCCCTTGATAGTTTAGTATGCATGGGTAAATTGTATTATGCTTTGAATTGAGATTTTCTCAAAGTTGAATTATCTATTGAATTATGATTTAAGGTTTGAATCTCCATTACCCATGCTCTTGATTCCTCATTTATGGCATATGCATTGAAGTATGGTTATGATGAAATTCTTGTTAAGGGCATGGCCATCTTGTTATGATATGATATGTTAAGACTTGTGATCACATAGTCTCTTGTTATGGATCTTTGAGCATTTTGGGTGCTTGCACTATTTTGATATGTTATGAAGGCTTGATATGATAAGCTGTGTAGATGAGATACTCCTATTGCATTGATATGGAAATGATTTTGGAAATTCTTGTTGGCTTTGCCTAAGTATGGTTATGGATTTGATAATGACATGGTTGGCTTAATGATGCATGGTTTTGAAAAGAATGTCAACCCTCCGTTTTGAAAAGTTTGCATGTATATATGTATTCCCGTGGGATGAGGCTTAGCACCGAGGGATTGGAGTCAGGGTGAAGTAGCTCCAAGGGTCCATACTCCTTTCCGTCAAACCATGTGCCAACATGGGATTTCTCCCTAGATGGGATAACTTGTTATGTTTCCCCTTGTTGAAGGGTGATAGGGACCTACCTGGAAAGTAGTCCGAATCCAAGTAGTAGCTCATTCGGGTTCCCTCTGTTGTCGGTTAAGGTCACATCCCCGCAATAATATGATTCGTAGGTTGTATTTCATGCATCATGGCATGACATATTATTATGATATATCTATCGTTTGGCTATGCACATTCCTTTCGTACCACTTGTCCCCTTGCCATATTGCTTGATCATACTATTATGTCATATGCATTGCATGCCCAAATACTTAGTGCATATTATGTGCTAACCCATACTCTTTGTCTACATGTTCTAACCATGTAGGGACCGACAACGACCTCTATCTCCCGTTGGACGACGAGTGACATCTTTGAAGCTACTTGCTTGTGGTGAGCCCTTTTGTTTAAGGGCAATAACTACTTTTTATCTTCCTTGTATCGCTTTACTTTTCTTTCTTTATGACTTGAGGGTGAGCCCGGATTATGTCGAGGCCCCGTTCTATCTTATGTAGAGGCTATGTTGGACATGTAAAACTCTTGCACGTTGTATTATATTTTGTTGAGATATTATGACTATTGAGTTTTAATTATGGATGTGATGATCCAATTATGCTTATGATTATGTATTGGGCTTGTGAATATTGGGAATGTGCTTATGTGGAAAGTTCCCTAACCCGGTATGCCCCCATAACCTGAGTCCTTCTTACCCGCCCCTTAGAAATACTTGTTATGTGCTATGTGATCCATGTCCATCCCATCACCGGCACCATCCCCATAACTTGAGTCCAAAACCCCGTTCTCCCTAGAATTATGTGCTATGTGTTTACGTTTTTACGCTTCCGAATTGATGATATGTGTAATTATGCTATGATGGCTTGATCGAGGACTTTTGGGTTCTCCTTCACCATGTCACATCTAGGCCCTACTTTTAGATTGTGAAAAAGATGGTATCAGAGCCCTAGGTTTGTAAATGATCCTCGGAGTCCAACATGCCGCGTCAATTAAAGTCTTGTTCATGGGTATGATGCGCGCTATGCCTATAAACGGGATGCTATGATAACGTTTTAGGAATTTACCTCATTTCATTGTTTCCCTAAGTCGTGCTGTGAGCTGTTATGATAAATTCCCTAAACTCTTGGTATTCTTATCACTTTTATAGAACATGCCTCCCAGAAGAGCTCCCTTCCCTTGTCAGGCTCCCGGCTATGAGGAATAGGTGACCCACGCTGAATTCAGGAATGTGGTATCTATGTTGACCCAAGCAGTGGCTAACCAAACCCGACCAACTAATCCCACAACTGTTGGTACTCCGGCTTCTAGGGTGAGGGATTTCACCAGGATGAACCCTCCAGAGTTCTTTGGCTCAAAAGTGGACGAAGATGCTCAAGAGTTCATTGATGACCTCACTAAAGTGTTTACCATTATGGGTATCAGTTCGGAGGAGAAGGTGGAGTTGGCTGCATATCAATCGAAAGATGTGGCTCAGGTGTGGTATAACCAATGGCTAGTTGAGAGGACGGTTGATGTCAAGGTTGGGTGGGAAGAGTTCAAAATGGCTTTCTTTGACCGGTTCTTTCCTCTTGAGCTTAGAGAGGCCAAAATGACCGAGTTCATCAATCTCCGACAAGGTGGTATGACTGTAAGGGACTATGCTCTCAAATTCACTAAGCTCTCTAAGTATGCTCCAATGCTTGTATCCAACCCCCATGCAAGAATGCACAAGTTCATCTCTGGTGTCTCTGACTTGGTTGTGAAAGAGTGTCATACGACTATGCTTATTCGAGAGATGGACATCTTAAGGTTCATGACTTATACCGAACAAATCGAGGGAGAAAATCTTAAGGAGAGGAGCATGAATGAATCTAAGAGGGCCCGAATTGATGGTGGGTTCTCCAATGCCAAGAGTGGTGGTGGATTTGGCCGATTTCAACAAGGCCAAGGTTCAAGCGTGAGAATTGCTAATCCAAGGGTGCCTTCTCCTAAGGCACAAGTTGGGGGTGGTCCCTGGGTTCCTTGTTACAGTCATTGTGGTGGTAATCATGTTGGTGAATGTAGAAGAATCACTGGTGCTTGCTATGGGTCTGGTTGTTTGGATCACAAGATCTCAAATTGCCCAAAGAATGTGAAGAAGATCAAGTGACTCCCGGTGATCAAGGACAACTGAAGGTTCCGGTTGGTGTTACTCCTAGGAACAATCGGTTCTATACTCTCTATGCCCGACAAGAGTCGTGACTGGTATGTTAAAAAATTTTAATTTTGATGTTTATGCTTTATTTGATCTAGGTGCAAATTTATCTTTTGTGACTCCTCTGTTGGCTGTTAAATTTGGTTTGAGTCCTGAAACTCTAAGG
>JBCEWC010005211.1:0-25501 GCA_038996855.1 Solanum aculeatissimum | reverse complement strand
ATGTAGTGCTGAAGGTCTTTTAATTAATTTGTATTTTTCTTATTTTATTAAAATATTGCTACCTTTTGCTATAAATGATAATAAAATAAAAGTATATTTAATTTTGATAAATATTAATTAAAAGACCTTCACTTAGATAATTTTTCCTCTTATATATATATGATAAGTAATGACTATATTTCTTCTTTATCATAAATAATTTATAAAGAAAAAAAAAATGAATGAGAAAATAATTTAGAAGAGTAAAAAAGAAAACAAGAGCAAGAAAAAGAAGTAAACACGGAAGAAGAAAAAAATGTAAGAAAGAATGAGCAAGAAGAGAAAAACAAGAAAGAGCAAGATAAAAAAAGAACGGAAGAAAAAATAGGAAAAAAAAGTGGGAGCAAAATAATATAGAAATTATAAATAAATATTAGGGATAAAAAGGTACTAATATTTTTGGTCAAATTACATAAATGTCTTTTAAGCCAAAAAGAAAAAAGTTGGGAAGAACCAACTTTCAACTTTTGACTTTTTTAAGCCATATTTAATTTATTTTAAGTCATTTTAAAAATTTTCAAACACTTCTAAAAGTTAAAAAAAAGCTTAAAAGCGGGTTTGACAACTTTTAAGTCCATCCAAACACCCTTTTAATTTTAATTTAAAAAGTTAGCTCGAGATTGAACCAACATGATATTATATATATAATTTCTAAAATTTATTTTGTATTTAGTTTGATATAATTTATAAATTTTCTTATATTTTTTCATAATTTTTATCTTTTGACATATTATTTCAAGTTTAAGACTTAGAATTTTGAATGGTCAAAATAAAAGTCATATATAGTCCATGGATACTAATAACTCTAATAAAACTCAAGTAAATACTAATGCTTAAAAAAGTTAATTCAACAGTAAGAATGACGATCATGTTGAATATTTGTTCTTAATTAGTTTTGCATTAGTTTAGACAATTAAAATACATAAACTAATTTTTTTTAATGTTTAGTATGTAATAATATTTATTAGACTTATTTTAATTAACATGATTTTAGTATAGTTAAATTGTGATCATTTTCAGTATGACTTATTAATTTTCAATATTTGTTTTATGCGATTTTATTATTAATTTTTGTTGAATATTTTAGTGTCATAATTCGTGTTATTTTCTTAAGAAATACCTTAGATAGTTATATTTTGATAAGATGAAAGAAATATTTGAATCATAAGTTAATTATATGTTTGTATGAATATTTATCCCAAAAAAATTAAAAATTCGAGAAGTCTGAAAAAATTCAAAAAAGCTCGAGATTGAAAACTTCGAGTTTTATTATTTTGATTTGGTTTATAGATTTAAAAATCTAACACAAATTATTCAATTTGGTATTTGAAAAAAACTTAACCAATCCGGTCCACGTGCACTCCCATGTATTATTATTTCATCTATTTTAATTTGTTGGTTATGTTTTGATTTTCCACTTGTGGGACTTCACTAGGTATATTGTTGGTTATGTTTTGATTTGTACAAAGTTTAAGAAATTTAAAAAAAATTGAATCTTATGATCATATGCAAATTAAATAAACATAGAATATATTACAATGTCCTCTAATTTGATGGTCTTAAATATGTCATATACAAATTTAAAATTAAAAGCTTGCTAAAAAGAGTTCTTTTTAAATAAAGTTTTAAAAAATAAAATAAAATAGAATGTTATATAGTTTGTAAACTGATGCTACCTACCTTCACCGGCCAGTTGACTTAATTGAAAAGATGAATATTGGAGTAGTCCTTTTCAGAAGTAACTTTAAAATGATAAGTATATTCAACGGCTAAACATTACTTTGATTTAAAAACACGTAAAATAAGTCAATTTATTATAGCTCTAAAAGAAAGTGCTATACATTAAACAATTTATATCAAATCGTCAATTTCTTTTAAAACTTTATCCTTTATGGGTGGCAAATAATATCTCTTCCACATTTTGAATGGAAACAAATTTTTCTTTATGATTATAAAAGTATTATATTTATTAATTAAGATGAGTGAAAATTGACTCGAACATTATTATTATTTAATTTAAATTTGATACAAAATTTTAAAAAATATCTTTAAATTTATGATATTAAACATGTCATGTGAAAATTAAAAAGATGTAAAAAAAAAAAAAAGGCACATCCTTGTTGAATTGAAAGTTGTTGGAAAAATTTGAATATTTGATAGCGTATGAATTGCGACATAACAGTAAACCAACTCTTTTAATGTGGTACGTACAAGTGAATAACCCCAAATTGACCTTATTGGCTTTGATAACTGATTGTCAAAAATGAGAGACAACCTTATACCTACTTCACCATATTTAAAAAAAAGTCGATGCTTACTCTAAAATGATTAAGACAAGCATCTATGCGTCTGTTTCTTTAATTAATTTGCTGCACCAAGAGTGTGTTTGATAGGGAAAATATTTTTGATTTTTCAAGGTAGACTGGTCTAAATTTATTTTAAAAAATTATAAAAGAAAGTTCAGTCAAACTATATTACATAAGATATTTTTAATTTGCATGCTAATAAACACTAAAAAATGAATGAGATATCATTTATTTTATCACGATAAAAACAATATTTTTTGTCCTACCAAACTCACCCACGGCCCAAGATGTGAATAGTATATACGCTTTGAGGTTTTCGTAACCGCAATTTAACTTTGTATACATCGATGAAATTGAGAGCTTTCTTTGTCACCTTATTGTTTTTGTTTTATATTCAACTCTTCTTGTTCTCTTCACAATGATGGGTATGTATGAAATAAAAAATAATTGATTAAATTCCCAACCACTTTGACTTACTCCTTCTTGTGCATATTAAACGAATTATTGGGATATAAATAACATGAAAAATATTCAAGAATATAAGTCAAATATTATTTTTCATTATTATTCTTTTGATTATTTTTAAATTATTTTTCATTAAAATGTAAAGTAATTAAAAATTTCATAAAAAATAAAGGGGGTATATATATATATATATATATATATAAAATAAAGTTCTTATAATTACTTCAAACTTTGAATAGTGCACTTATTTTAAACTAAAAAAAAATAATCTAAGAATTCACTTATTATAGATTAAAGTGAGTAACACTTATCTTTAATTCTATGTTGATTTTAAAGCTTCATTTGTCAGTGTAGAATATATTCCTTAAAAGTTTCAAACTATTAATCATACTTTTATCCTTATTTCTATGTGTTACTGTTGAGATGTAGAGCTCACAAAATAAATGTTAGTTATCTTGCAGAGATGAACTCTCTTAATTATTGATTAAACATGTTTTGTTAGGAGTTAATTACAAAATTAGGTAGTTAGTTACTTGGACTATTTTCTGTTAGTAGACGATGTACATATATACACTGATCTAAGCTGCATTTCAAGCTAAGAGAATACAAGAAGATCAATGACATAGTTCTTCATCTCTATCTTCTTCCTTTTCTTACTTCTATACTTGTCAACTTAATTTCTAAAATTACCTTCACGGTATCAGAGCGATCGAAGTCTGAGTAGATCTTGTTGAATTTTCTATACAATTCTTAGATTTCTGATTACCATAGTCTAGGATAAAGCTTTCGCAAATCTAGAATAGTTTTCAACAAGAATCATGAACTTAGTTGGTGAAGGCATTCAAGAAATGAATTGTATGAATGGATCTACATTCTTCATCGGTGAAAATTCTGAAAATCTGAACTCCACACCAATGATGAACTCTATGCAAGGTATTGATTATAACCATCCCTTGTTCCTGAGTCCCTCTGATGTTAGTGGGTTGAATCTGATATCTTTTCAGTTAATTGGTACTGAAAATTATGCAATTTTGAGTAGATCTATTAGATTGTTTCTACTGAGTAGAAATAAAATTAGTCTGATACATGGGTCCTGTAAGAAGGAGGATGTAAGTGCAGACTTAAGTGGTCAATGGGAAAGAGGTAATGTTGTAGTGTTGTCATGTCTTTTGAATTCAGTGTCAAAAAATCTATTGGGAGGAGTTACATTTGCTACATGTGCTCAGAGTGTGTGGGATGACTTGAAAGAAAGATTTGATCGTATAGATGGTATAAAAATATTTAGCTTGCACAACGAAATTATCACTTTGCAACAGGAAACTAACTCTATGTTTGAATATTATATAAAATTAAAAAATTTGTGGGATGAGTTTGAAACATTAGTACCATTTCCTGGTTACATGTGTGAAAGATCAAGAGAATTTGTTGATCACTTGAATAAATAGGAATTGTATCAGTTTCTTATGAGTCTGAATGAGACTTATGTCTAAGCAAAAAAGCCAGATTCTATTAATGAATCCGTTGCCTAGTATAAATCAAGTATATATTGTGATTGTGAGTAATGAGTGCCAAAGGTCTGTAGTTTCCAGTCATGTTAGTATAGGGATGATTGCTATAAGTACAACTTGCATTGATCCTATATCCATGTATTCAAAGGATGGTAGGTCACTTAATCATGGTATGGGAAGTAATGAAGGTTCCTATAATAGCAACAAAGTCAAGAAGAGCTTTGGTGTGATTTGTGAATTTTGCAGATGCAAAGGTCACACTAAATATCAATGCTATAAGTTGATTGGATACCCTTCTAATTTTAAGTTTAAAAAAGGATATATAATGGAGGAGGTAATCAACTTACAATATAATGGATGATCAAGAAATGTTTAGAAAAGAACAGACGAGTGGGTTCAATTATGGACTGAATACAAATGTTATGATGCCACTTGAAAGAAAGAAGGGTGTTGAGAAGTCAATGGTTGATTCAACTGAGATGAATGAGTGTGCTAGACAGCTACAAGGGTGTACTTTCACAAAAGATCAGTATGAGCAAATTTTACAGATGCTAAAATAAAATCAAGAAGGTGAAAGTCTATCAGTTGGTGCTGCCAAAGCTAATGCAGTTGACATGCCAGGTAAGACTCTCCTAGTTTCTCAAAACAATAATGTCAAAGATTGACATGCTTACCAAAGATTTTTGATAAGGATGAAGGACCCTAAGCCTGTATACTTATCCACTGGTGAAGTATCAAATGTCACACATATAGGGTCATGCTCTATTTCTCTAAGAAGTGTTATAAAAAATGTGTTTCATATTTCAGAATTTAAATACAATCTATTGTCAGTGAGCAAAGTGACTCAAGAATTAAGTTGCTCAGCCATATTTTTTCAAACTTTTTTGTATTTCAGGATCTTTACACGGGCAAGGTGAGGGAAATTGATAAGAAAGATGCTGGACTCTATTTATTGTTAAACCAGTTAACTAACACCAAATACAACATACATTATGTGTGGTAAAAGAAGAAGAGTTAAGTAAACAAAATGTTTCAGAATGTGATATAGAACTGTGGCATCAAAGACTAGGACACATGTCCTCTCATATGCTAAACAAGTTATTTTTTGTTAGTGAAGTAGTTCTCGACAAGATACTAAATAAGTGCATTATATGTCCTTGTGCAAAGCAGACAAGAGTATCATTTCCTATTAGTTGTGTTAAAAGTAATGATTGTTTTGATTTGATATGTATAGATGTCTGGGGACTATACAATACTCCTACTTTTGATGAAAATAGATATATTTTTACTATTGTAGATGACTTTACTAGAATGACATGATTATTTCTGTTAAAGAATAAGTCTGATGTATATGTCTCTTTACAATATTTTATACAGTTTGTTCAAACTCAATTTGGCAAGATTATTAAGAAAGTGAGATTTGATAATTGATTAGAGTTTGTTAACTCTGTCTGTGACAAAGTATTTAAGGAAAAAAACATTATTTATCAAAGGACATGCCCTTATACTCTACAACAAAATGGAGTGACAAAAAGAAAACATAGGCATATATTAGAAATAACAAGAGTTGTGAGATTTCAAGGTCAAATTCCACTGAAGTATTGGGTTCAGTGTGTTCTTGTAGCCACTTATCTAATAAATAGGATGCCTAGCAGGATATTAGGAGGCAAGTCTCTATATGAAAAGTTTCATGAAACTAGACCATTGTTATTACATTTCAAGGTGTTAGGTTGTCTGTGTTTTGCTAAAACACTTTTATATCTGACAAATTAGCACCTATATCAAAAGTGTCAGTTCACATGGGTTATTCTGGGACACAAAAGTGATACATACTACTTGACTGGTCTTCTCAAATGTTCTTTGTAAGTAGGGATATGAAATTTAAGGAAGATATATTTCCTTTCTCATCATCTATGTCTCAAAAATATTATGATGCTTTTGCTGATACTAGAAATTCTGAACTACTGTAGCATACTTGAAAAACAAATCCAAGTTCAGGTAGGATGTTTCCTAATACAAGACATTCATTAGAATTGATTATTGATTCTACAATTGATAAGGAGGGAGTTGTTCAAACAATTGAAGTATTGAGTGAAAATGAACTAAATGGTCAAGGTCAAGAAAAAGAAGAGGTTATACCTGAACCACATCAGATACTATCAAATCCTAAAGTAGTTGCTACTAGAAGATTTACAAGAGGTGTTCATCTACCAGGTTGGCTGAAAGATTTTGTGTCTTTAAATATTAATAAGGATGTTCAAAATCCTATATCTAACTACATTGCTTATAATCACTTATCTACATCATATAGATCTTTTATTGTTGCATCATCTGAGATGACTAAACCAACCACTTATGCAGAAGCCATCAAAGATCCAAGATGGATTGAAACCATGCAGGCTGAAATATAGTCTTTATAGAACAATAATACCTGGGAACTAACTGAGTTATCTAAAGGAAAAATTTCAATTGGATGCAGGTGGATCTATAATATCAAATACAAATCTACATGTGAAATAGAGAAGTTTAAGGCAAGATTAGTTGTAAAAGGGTATAGCCAAAAAAAAGGAGTAGACTATAAAGAGATCTTTTCTTCTGTGGTCAAGATGGTTATTGTGAGGACTGTTCTATCTTTAGCTGTATCAAGAAACTGACACATCCATCAAATGGATGTGTGCAATGCATTCTTGAATGGTGACTTACAAGATGAGATCTATATAAACCTTCAACAAGGCTTTACCAGTCATAGGGAGAAAAAAGTAAGCAGACTGATAAAGTAATTGTATGGACTTAAGCGGGCCCCAATACAGTGAAATCATAAGCTAACTGAAGCATTACAAAGATTGGAGTTCAAACAAAGCCAATATGATTATTCCTTATTTACAAGAAAGACTTTTGAAGGAACTACAATCATTTTAATGTATGTTGATGATTTACTGGTAACATGAAGTTGTTTGAAGCTAACAGAAGAAACAAAAAGATCTCTATAACAAGTGTTTAAAACGAAGGATTTAGGTGAATTGAAGTATTTTCTTGAAATTGAATTTGCAAGATCAAGAACTGAATTAGTTATACATTAGAAAAGGTATGCACTGGAACTTATTTTGTAAGTTGGATTGTCAGGTGCCAAACCAACTAGAACTCTTATTGATGGTAATGTCAAGTTGACAACTAAACAAAATGATGAGCAAACTAATCAAAACCAGGAGGATCAACTTGTAGATCAAGGAGCATATCAAAAACTAGTTGAAAAGTTATTATATCTGAATATGACCAGACTTGATCTTTCATATAACGTTTAGACCCTAAATCAATTCATACAACAACCCAAAAAGTCACATATGAAAACTGTACTAAGAATTATTAAATATATTAAAGGTCATCCAGGACAAGGTATTCTCTTATCTAGCAGTCCAAACAACAATGTGACTGCATACTGTGATGCAGATCGGGTAGCTTGTCCACTTAAAAGGAATTCAGTAACAGGTTATGTTATTAAATTTGGTGAATCTGTCATCTCTTGGAAAGCTAAGAAATAGACTACTGTTTCAAAAAGCTCAACTAAGGCTGAGTATAGGAGCGTAGCCTCAATTGTAGCTAAATTAGTATGCTTTTAGGATGCTAAAAGATCTAGATGCAGATGTAAAGCTACCAATTAACATATATAGTGACAACAAAGAAACATCCAATTAGCTGCTAATCCTGTATATCACCAGAGGATCAAGCATATTGAAATCGATTGCCACTTCATCAGGGAAAAACTTTAGCAACAATTGATCTCCAGCAAATACATTTCCACTAAAGAACAACCTGTTGACCTTTTAACTAAAAGTTTGGGCAAAGTACAACATGAGATGTTGTTGTTCAAGTTAGGAATTGTAAACATGTTTATTCTTCCTTAGCTTGAGGGAGAGTGTTGAGATGTAGAACTCAAGAAAATAAGTGCTAGTTATCTTGCAGAGATGAATTCTCTTAATCAGTGATTAATTAGGTTTTGTTAGGAGTTAGTTACAAAATTAGGTAGTTAGTTACTTGGACTATTTTCTGTTAGTAGATGCACATATATACACTGGTCTAAGCTACATTTCAAGCTAAGAGAATACAAGAAGATCAATGACATAGTTCTTCATCTCTATCTTCTTACTTTTCTTATTTTCATACTTGTCAACTTAATTTCTAAAATTACCTTCAGTTACACTTATAATTGTATTTATAAAAGTTTTACTTCAGTCAGTAAAAAAAAATTTCAATGGAAATTTTTTGAAAATATACCACCTAAACAAATAGATTGCATTTATATAGTCATGTTTTCAGTTTTCGCGTGCATATCCAAATTTGTTTTGCAACAATATTTTTAAAAATTGGGTATACCATGTTATGCAATATTATACAGGAATTATTAACGAAGTATTAAATAGAAGTTTATATTAGTGTATAAGATATTTATATACACTTTTACACTATTATATAATATTGTACAAACTTATGTAAAATAAATTTTCGTCTTGTACAAAACTCCATTCGAAATGGACAACAAATTATCACCAGATAACTCAAATTTTTATCGAATAGCTTCAACTTTTAATCACAACTTTAATATCGTTGCCAACCAATTTCAATCACCACTTTGTCAAAATGCTAAACAACTCATGAAATCTATTTTTGAGTTTTCAAGCTTTTAAAAATTTTAACAATGAAGTTTTTAGGTTAATTCGTTCAATGATGTTTAAATTTGTGATGATAAATATGAATATCACTCTCAATTAAATTTTTTAAGCTTAAAAATATCATTATTACAAATTGAAAAACAATTTGATGAGATTCAGAGAAGGAAATGAAGAGGAGAGAACGAAAATTTTTATTATTCCTCAACTGAGTAGAAGCTTACAATGTTGATGTATTTATACACTTTCACTGACGCTTAACAACTTGGTGTTCATTCCTAACTAACCAAATAGATTTCTAACAAACTGACGGTTTTCTAACTAACTAACTAACAGTTAATTGTTCTAACAACTTCTAATTGTGGTCTTCACGTTATTGTTAACTCTTCACTCCCCTTCAAGCTGGTGGGTGCAAATACATTCAATACATCAAGCTTGCCTACCACATATTCATGTTGTAACCTGGGCAGACCTTTAGTCAGTTTATCTACCAATTGTTCCTTAGTGTTCACATGTATTGTTTTCACTACGCCTTCTTGTACCTTTTGCCTTATAAAATGGCAGTTTCTATGTGTTTTGTTCTCTCATGAAACACAGGATTGACTGCTATTTGTAATGCTGCTTTTCTGTCACTGTATATCACAACTGGTTTTGTGATTTCACTTCCTAATTCTTTCAATAAGACTGTGATCCGTACCACCTCTGAAACCACATTGGCCATACTTCTGTATTCAACTTCTGCTGAACTCCTAGACACCACACTCTGCTTCTTGGACTTCCAAGATACCAAAGAATCTCCATGCTTGGCTAAAAAGCCTGAGACTGACTTTCTGGTGTTAGGACATGATGCCCAGTCTGCATCACAAAAGGCACTTAACTTGTTTGTTTTGTTGCTTCTCAATAATATTCCAAGTCCAGGTTCCCTCTTAATGTACCTCATCACTTTAACGGCTGCCTCCCAGTATGACTTCTTTGGTTGGTGCAAAACTTAACTAAGTGTCTGAACAGAGAATGTTATATCTGGCCTTGTCATTATCAAGTATAGCATTTTCCCTATCAAGCTTTGATATTGCTCATTGTTCTCCAAAAATTCATCATCTGATCTCCCTGTCAAACTGTCTAGTTCCTGTGTTGTCAATTTGATGTTTGCCTCAAGTGGTGTCCAGGATGGCTTTGCATCTCCTAATCCCAACTGTGATATGATTTCCAGTGCATACTTCCTCTGATTGATCAGAATCCCTTTCTTAGATCTGCTGAATTCCATTCCAAGAAAGAACTTTAGATCACCAATGTCCTTAATCTTGAAAGCCTTGTGTAGTGCAACTTTGGTGTGTTCAATAAGTGTCATACTATTTCCTATCACCAACATGTCATCAACATATATCAAAATCACCACAATGTCTGTCCCTTGTCTTTTAATGAAAAGTGAATGATCTAGTTTGCTTTGAATAAATCTTGAGTGCATCAATGCTTCACACAACTTCAAATTCCATTGCCTACTAGCTTGTTTGAGTCCATAGAGGAATTTCACAAGTCTGCATTCCAGTCCCTCATTCTCCCCCTGGCTTGGAAATCCCTCAGGTGGTTGTATATATACCTCATCATGTAAATCACCCTGCAAGAAAGCATTATACACATCTAGTTGATGAATGTATCAATTGGATTGAGCAGTTAGGGATAAAATAATTCTCACAGTAGGTATTTTAACCACTGGGGAGAAGGTTTCATGGAAATCAAGGCCCTCCTTTTAGGTATAACCCTTTGCCATTAGTCTAGCTTTAAACCTTTCTATGTCTCCATTGGATTTTAACTTCACTTTATATACCCATCAACAACCAATAGGAACTTTCCATGAGGGAAGTGGTACCAAGTCCCAAGTGTGATTGTCCTGAAGAGCTTTGATCTCAAACTGCATGGCCTCAATCCATCTAGGATCTGTAATAGCCTCCTGATAAGATGGGGGTTCCTAAATGGCTGAAAAAGCTGTTAGATAGTGTTGGTGTGAAGGAGATAGATTGTTATAGGACACATAATTAGACATATGATATGTAGAAGATCTAGAGGAGGGTTTGGAAATGTAATCTGATAACCAAAGAGGTTGCTGAGACACTCTACTGGACGTCCTTGGAGGTGGAGCTTGAACTGAGGGAGTAACTTGTTCAGTAGGATCAATAATGGTAATATTATAAGGAGAGGGTGAATCTATAGGCTTAGGTGGGACAGGAGCAGGTGTATGAGATAAGGTTGCAGTAGAGGAATTATCAGATTGAGGATCTAAAATAGCCAAATCATCAGTGTAGGCAAAAATATCAGGGACAGTGTAAACATTTGTCTCAGAGTGACTCCTAAAAGGAAAAGAGTTCTCATGAAATACAACATCCCTATTGACAAAAAAAATCTGCTTGTTGAGATAAAATAGAATGTAACCTTTGGTCACATTAGAATAACCCATAAACACTGCTTTCATAGCTCTAGGTGCAAACTTATCTATCCTGGGCAATGTGCTGGCATAACACAGACACCCTAGTGTCCTTAAGTGTAATAAAGAAGGCCTTTTCCCCAAAAAGACTTCATATGGTGATTTTCCTGCTAGTGATTGAGATGACAACCTATTAATAATATAAGCTGCTGTAAGAATATAATGTCCCCAAAATTTGAGAGGAATACTTCCTTGAAATCTGAGTGCCCTTGCCACCTCTAATAAGTGCCTGTGCTTTCTTTCAGCAACACCATTCGGTTGTGGTGTATAAACACATGTTTTATAATGAATAATTCCCAATTCTTTGAATAATGTTTGAATCTGGTCACCAATAAATTCTCCACCATTGTCTGATCTGACACCTTGAACTGATACATTGAATTGAGTATGAATCATCTTAAAAAACTGTTTAAGAACTACTAAGACATCACATTTGAATTTCAAAAAATAAATCCTAGCAATTCTTGAAAAATTATCAACAATAGTAAGAAAATACTTGTTTCCATCATGAGTTGGAGTACTATAGGGACCCCATACATCCAAGTGCAATAGTGCAAAAGCCTTGTTTGATCTAGTATTACTGTCTTTAAAAGAAAGTCTGATATGTCTAGCTAGTGGACATATCTCACAACCTTCCATAGTAGACTTACAATCATCTAGTGTGTACCCAAAAATATCCTTTATATGCTTTATAGGAGCATGAGCTAGTCTTTTATGCCATAACATGATATCTTCCCTACCTTCATGAGCTGCAAGTCCTCTTGCATCTGTGCATTATATATTTCCATTCTTAAAGGTGTTCGATGAAGCCAAAAGATAAAGTCCATCATGTTCCTTACCAATCCCCTTCAGTTTTCCAGTTGAAAGGTCCTGGAATAAGCAAAATCCAGGATAGAAAGACACAAAACAGTGTAATTCTCTAGTCAGTTTGGATACTGGCAGAAGGTTATACTGGAAATATGGAATAAATAATACATTTTGCAATTTTCCTGTCTCAATTACTCTACAACTTTCAGTATGTGTCACCAAAGTGACTCTTCCAATTGGCAAATGTACTCTCCTATCATGTTTTAATCTAACCAATTCTATATCAGTTAGAATAGATAAACTAGAAGTCATGTGATTGGTTGCCCCACTGTCTACTATCCACTATGGATCTTCAATTTTAACTTTGGAATTATGGTTCATACCTTCCATTCCTGCCATATTAGCTACTGCACCATGTTGCTTAGGATCCTTGTAGAGCATCTCAAGGATGTGATCGTGTTGTTCTCCTGTCATGTGAGGTGCCCTGGGAAATTCACCTGTAGCCATTTGATCAATGATTTCTCCTTTATTGTTGCTCTTAAGATGCACGTTATTTTGTGCATTTTCAGTATGCACATTGTATGCAGTATTCATGTTGTCCTTCCTTTTGAATTTCCAGTCAGCTGGATATCCATTCAATCGATGACAATCCTTCTTTACGTGTCCCTTTAGCTTACAAAAATCACATTGCTGCTCCCAATTCCTTCTACTCTTGGGATATTGGTGATTTTTTCCTTTGTTATATTGATAATTGTCTCCTTTCCTTGCCATGAGTGCTGCCACATCTGCACTATCTCCAACCATAGACGAATTGACCATGCTTCGTTGGCTTTCTCTTTCAACCAACATAGAATATGCCTTATTAAGGCTAGGAGTTGGCTCAGTCATTAGTATTTGACTTCGTGACTGATCATATGTCTCACTCAATCCCATTAAAAACTACATTAACTTCTATCGATGCATATGAGCACAAAAATCTCTAGATCTAGAACAGTCACATGGTAATGGTACAATGCTATCAAATTCATCCCACAAGTTGTGCAATTTTGAAAAATATACAGGAATACTATCACTTCCTTGTATTGAACTTTCTATATCCTTGTGTAATTGATAGATTCGTGAAGCGTTTACCTTATCAAAACATTCTCGTAGATCATCCCAGACTGCTTTTGCACTCATTGCATATACAATTCCCGTATGTAATTTTGGTGTCACTGAAGTCATAATCCAACTTGCACGATAGCATTGCATCGATCCCACTGATGGCTCAACTCAGGTCCAAAGTCCTCCTTCTTCAAAGTTTCATCTACAATCCTTAATTTGTTCTTTTCAAGCAATTGAATTCTCATAGCTCTGCTTCACACAGAGTAATTTTCAGACCCTGTTAATTGCATCGGAATGATGGCAGTTCCAGTCGTATCCAAAGGATGAAGGAAGAGAACATGAGTGTGATCGAATTTCATTGTCGACGCCATGGCTAAACTTCGATCCAGAATTGTATGAGCTCACAATTGTGATTGTGGCTCTGATACCATGATGAGATTCAGAGAAGGAAATGAAGAGGATAGAATGAAAATTTTTATTATTCCTCAACTGAGTAGAAGCTTACAATGTTGATGTATTTATACACTTTCACTGACTCTTAACAACTTGGTGTTCATTCCTAACTAACCAAATAAATTTCTAACTAACTGACGGTTTTCTAACTAACTAACAGTTAATTGTTCTAACAATTTCTAATTGTGGTCTTCACGTTATTGTTAACTCTTCACAATTGTCTTTTCCCTAAGTATTTTAAATTATATACAAAATGGAGTAAATACGATAAGATATGAAAATATGAGCTCATAATTTTGGATACAAGCTTGGACCAAAATCCAAATGATGCAAAAGGTAAACTTTAATTTATTGTCATCTCAATTTAACGTGATTTTTATGTAACAATTATTTGAATATTTGATTCATAATTATTACTTTTTTTGTCTAAAATTTATGTGAAGGTATTTGATTTAGTATAAAAAAAGAAATTGAAAGAAAAACTTTTAAAATTTGTGATTGTATGACCATAATTCATTTAATCAAGAATAACATGAAATTTTTAAAGTTAAATTATTGTTATTAAATATGTCGAAAAATATAATTTCTTTTTAAATTCATTAAGAAAGAAGGAATGTCACATGAATTGAGATGGTGGATGTATTTAAAAAACAAATGAAAATAACAATATGAAATGATCGATAATTCACTCTTACTCCGTACTCACGGTAGATCTGACAAATATAACCATACCTGAAAATTGCAATACAAAATTGGGCAAATACATGTGGATATATTTATTATTTGCGTAGATATAATTAGGCGGAAATATTATATACATATAGATATATTTTATGATTTGTGTGGATATGACATAGTACATGTGCAAATACAATATATTCCACAATAAAAAAATTATATACGCGTGGATATACTTATCATATACGCTCCACACCGTATATTTCACTATTATTATGTGGACAAATATAATATATTCCGCTATGTTTTGAAATCAAAATACTGCTACATTTGATAATCAAGAAAAATCTCTCGATTTTTAAAAATTATTTTGTAAATTTGAGTACAAATAACATTATTTAAGAAATTTTCTCTACAAACAAACCAAACGGCTATTGGGCTGCCTTTACCTTGGGCTCCTTCGCAACTGACCTCCAGGCCCAATTTCCAATTTAACTAATAGGCCTAATTGGACCTTTAGGATCTGCAGGGTTCATAACATTTGGCCCAATTGAGAAAACAACCTTATTCCTCAAGATTCTATGCTGCTGGATCGTGACAGTATAATATATGAAATTAAACTCATATTTATGAAATATAAAATAATAGAAGATTTCCAATTATCAAACAAAAAAAATAACAATTTAAAAATGATAGTATAAAGATTAATTGACTCTTCAAATTTCATCTATATCACATAAATTAATACAGATAGAGTAACACATATTATTTGAAAATGATATAACAAGTACCACTACGTACTAAAGAACGTAAAAAAACAACGCAAAACAACGGTGAACTGTGTCATTTCTTTTTCAAAATTGACGAAAAACACAGTCTGTTTCGTCACTTTTTTGCACGACGTTTTTTCAAAAGAAAAGCACTGCGTCGCCCCGAAATATTTTTTTTAGAAAATGATGGATTGTGTCTCTTTTTTTTAATTAATTATTAAAAAGTGATGGACTGCGTGAATTATTTTTAAAGTTTTTTTTTTCAGAAAAGCAACGAACTTTAGATCCTTGTCTGTCGCTTTTGTTCTTCGTGTTCTTGATATTTTCTAGAAAAGCGACGGACCAATTTTTTGATTTTTTTTAAATGCATAAAAGCAACGGACTAAAAGACCCTGTCCGTCATATTTTCTATAATATTTTTTTATAATTTGAATTCAATTAAACCCAATCCAATACAACAAACAAAACACATAAAACATATAATAACAAACATAATTAAATACTCAAAAATAATAAAATTATAATTTACAATCTTATAAAGTGTTTCAAAATTACCACAAAAAAATCCTAAATGTTCTTAAAGTAATAAAGGGGCACTTCTGTGTGGACTCTATCTATTCATCACTATCGTCGGAGTCAACAATAGTGGACCCTTTTGAAGAACAGAGCAGAGGCCGATGGGCGAGGTTGAGCACTTATTTTTTGATTTTCTTAACTTGTTCATTCATACTTTTTTGCTTAGCAACCCTATTTGCATTAGTCTCTACCAATGCGCATGTAAGTTCTGCAATTTGTTAAGACATGACAGCTATCTGAACTTCGTCAATAGCCTCGACTTGATGTAACAATTCAATACTTTCTAATCCTGATTAGAGTCCTCATACGTCATTCTGAGAGCCCATTCCATATATTTGGCCTTTATGGCTCTCTCCTACCACTTTTTTTGTCCAAATTGAGTGGACTATTCAAGCGTTAGCTAGACCGAATCTCCCATCTCAAGTACGTGCCGCTCATACTCTCGCTGCATATTAAAAATAACAGTTAAAATATATATATAATTATGTTAAATAACTTACATAGTTTTGTTCGACTATTTCCTCGACCTACTTATCCAGATCCGACACATTAGTCTTTTTCTTCACATGAGTCCTTTTAAAAACTTCACGATGAAAGGGAGTGCACCTCGATTATTTTTTTTATAAATAAAAATACAATTAGTGAAATCATATTTTGTCTAATTAAATAAATTATTTAATAGTATAAATTTAAACTTAAAATTTAGAAACATTACCATCTTCTGCATAAACGTACCGATACTCTTTGCACCTCCAGTGTGCAACGAGCCATCCTTTAGGCTGCCTCTAGATTTTTTGGCTTGATCGGACAAAGCTCTGAATTCTTCGTATCCAAATACCGACACAATTCTTCAAATACAAAAGGTAACATTCAATTCACAGGTGTCAAATCATCCCTGGATTTCTTAAGTCAGGTAGTAAGTTTGGCGCTTACTTTTCTTTTAAAAGTGATTGCAATGACCATATTGTACCTTGGCTTTCCGGTACATAAAGTCTGAAAAAAAGTTAATAGCGTTAGATAATTAATTAAATAAAATATACTAAAAATATTAAACTTAACTAATATATATATATATTGGAAAACTGAAAATTGAGAATTTTGGTGCTGGTTTGATCCTACAAGCCAATCTATGGCTCGTGGTAGGATCCATGGGTGTAGTAGGTTTCGTGGATTGGGTCCAGTAAAAAAATGGAACATTGAAGAATTTCTTGAAGTTGATGTACGATTAACAGGACATATCGTATATGGAACCACGACCCATCAAAGGTGTCATAGAAAGGAGTCGTAAAAGGGGCCTAAATTTTTCTAAGTCTGGAATCATTCTACGAGATGACTTACGACCCATGGATGGAGTGACGGGTCATCCTGCATATTCGTGGTTCAAAAGATGCAAATTCCAGTAGCTCAACTTTTTTGACATGAAGTTCTATGGGCCAAGGCATGAGCCGTAGGTCGAACTATGACTCGTGGACAAGGTTTCTTGGTTGGCTCTGGCAGTTTTTAATGAAAGGTATTTTCAACATTTCCAATTCATTTAAGCCCTAAACTACGTCATTTTTGCTCTTTAACTACCTTAACCCACCTAAATGTTGTTTCCCTAGCACACGCAAGTGTACATGGTCAACCCAAGTAATATAGTGACTCTAAAAGAGCTGAGATATTGAACCCAAAAGACTTTATTTAGCTCTTAGTTATCAACAAAAAATGATTATGCAATATGTGTTCTTTCAAGAAAAATGAGTATTTGTTATTTTTACTAAAATATTAAAATAAACTAGACCACGATCAAATGATTACTGGTGATTATCAATTCAAGCTAGATTCCAGGATTGTAACTGTTTCGACTTATGCTCTAGCTCCAATTCTTATGCATTAATTCTGGATTTTCTAATTACTGAGTCACAAAGTTTATTTTACCAGGAAGGGTTTCACGTCTCTACCTAGCCTATTTTCAATAACAACCTAACTACATCATTGAGCGGGGATAGGCATGATCATTAAGAATGCTTTAAAACTATCTTCCTATATTTCACCGAAGCGAGGTGTATGGGTATGTGTCACGAGTTTCCCATACACCAATCATCTAGTCTTCTAGACAAACACGCTCCCTATACCCTGTGTTCAATCTACTCCAACATCTTCCGAATCCAGAGCAAACAACAAATGTATCTCAAAGTTGGGCAGACTAAGTAATATAAATTAAAGGCATATAGGAGTAATTATGCGAAAACCCATTCATAATATATAACATTCAGAGTTTAGAACATAGTCTAAGGCTACAATCCTAGAATATGAGAACTTAGCCACTCATTGTCTGTTTCATACATGAACTGTCTAAGAAACATTCAAGAATGAAAATTTAAAAGAAGAAAAGCAAACCAAATAAATCCTAGAATAGAGTTTTAGTCGTCTCCACTTCATTCCCAACAATGTTCGATAATAAAAATAATATTTAAAACTGTATTCAAACCTAAGAATCCCATTTTTCAATTTTTCCTTCACGTCTTCAAGGTCCGCGATGTGGACTTATCTTCCCAAAGTGTATTTTGTAAATCCAACTCGTCTGCCCAATTATGACTTTACTGCTCCTAAGTCCACAATGCGGACTTATTCTTCTTTGTGAGTTTCGTGCCTTTTTCTTCTTCTTTTCAAATCCATCAACCTCAACACTTGAATATTCCAAGTCCGCAACGTGGACATCTTCATTTTTCTGTACTGATTGGCTTTTCACATTCCCATAGGTGGTTGTATCCTTCTTTAATATCTGGGCACTCACCCGGATCACGCTAATTCGCTAAAAACCTGAAAAAACACAACTAAAAGTGCTCTCGGCCAAGAATTAGCAAGAAAATACAAAAGTACACAGAAAACCTCTGAACTCTAGTAATTTATCCTCAAACTAGGCCCTGGACATGGGTGAATTTGGCTATTTGGGCGTATAAATACGCCCAAGATCACTAAACCCTATAAGTCTTATTCCTAATTCATTAAAAGTCATTCATCCTCAAAATTCTCTCAAGGGTCTCAAATATTTTTCTCTCTAAGGATTTTCACTTGAGGTATGTAGGGCTTCATTCATGGATTAGCTTCATCGATGAAACCCAATTCAAAATCTCCTTTTTATCAAAGATTCATGATGATTTCTTATGGGCTTTTATTATATGATTTTAAATGCATGGATTATGATTTCTACATGATGATTATATTTAATTATGCATGAATTGTGAAGAATTACATGATTTCTATGATTTTCAAGTAAAAGTATGTTATTTCAAGTTTGTGTGATTAGGGCTTGATGAATTGATGTGGGTTCCTTTACTAGTGAATCAAATTGATTTAATTGCATGTTTCCTCTATGAATTTCATTGAATAGCATGATTTTGAATCACTTGTTCATGGACCCACACTTAGCGCTAGTCTCTTATGATAAAGCTATGAATTTCCATGATTATGATTTCAAGTATGTAAAAGTAAGTTTTAAGACGATGATGAAAATGATACTATGATAAAGAGGGTGATTAAGGCCCCTATGTTTATGATGATGATGTAAGATGGAAATGTATACCCATACTATGATGAAAAGTAAAGTGAATGGACTATTCTCATGACATGAGATGTTTTCATGAAAGAATGTAGTGATTATTTTACAAGCCATGAAAGTATAATTTTTAATGAAGTATGAACTATGTCGAAAATATGCATGATTTATGTATTATGTGGGATTTGAGTTAGCACCGAGAGGGCTTTGGTAGATTCCATAGTCCCATAACTATGTGCCATCATAGGAATGATGTTCATATTTTATGCCTTAAAGGTATGCTAATGGATCTATTTAACTTTTAATAGACACTCACCGTACTAGGATAGAGCCTAAAGGGTGGAGTAAAATGATGGGTTCTCACCATGCTAGGATAGAGCCTATAGGGTGAGGATCAAACCTACCTCGGCAAAGTAGACTCCTCTTTGCTTGGTCTAGAGGGAACATCAAGATTCCATGTAATAGTTCGCATGATCTTATATGTCGGTTATGGTCTTATTCCCATATATGTATGTTAAAATGATAAAAGGTTTGATGATGTTGTTTCTCATGATTTTAAACTTGCATTGCTTATGCATATTGTATTCTTATCCCATTGATTATGATTATGCATATTGATATTATTGTGATGTCCTTTGATTCAAGAAATACCTACATACTTATTACATTCCACGTACTAACACATACTTCTTTTCCTACATGATCTAACGATGTAGGAATGGACGATGAGGCGACTATTCCATTCTATGGCTAGCTTGGAGTCGAGTTTGGAGATTTATTGGTGAGTTCCCATGCTCCGGGAACAAGCCCCTTTTATGATACTTTTCCATTTAGACTTTATTGCTTTCTTTGATGTATGTCTTGAGGGTTAGCTAGTATGCTATGTTCTAGACCCCGCAAAGATCTTATGATGTAGAGACATGTTTTGAACACTATGGATTGATGTAATTCCCCTACAAGAAACTATGTTGTTTCTACTTTTATGTCTTCCACTTTCTTATTCTCTTATTGTATGCTTGTTTTACCTTATGAATGCTTATAATGTGAACACGAGGCTTAGATGGGATGCCTTCGGGCGTCACATTCACTGTTTCACGGCTAGGCCCTAGGTCCTAGTCATGACATATACACACACACACACACCTTGAATTCATTAAACATCATCTGGAAAATACTATTTGGAATCTCCCGACAAGAGTGATAGACCTCAGATATAGCCTCCTAACACTCTTCTGCGGAGCCCTAGTAGTCTCCTTCGAAGTATGCCACCTGCAAGACACAGAATAAACATGTTAGTTCATAAATAATTTATTAATATAACAAAATAAATAAATAAATTTATGATGATCTATTAGGATCAATCATGACTCTCTCAGGTCCATCCCTCTGCCCAGGAGCTAACTCAGGCACATCTTGTGTTGCCTCGGATCTAGCGGCAAAAAAAGGTGAAGCTGATATTGTAGGATGTACATAATATTGAGTCAAGGGAGGTGTGTTACTCTCAACCCTAGAATCTCTAAGCTGCTTGATAGATAGATGAGGATATTGAGATGCGGGAGATGAAATTATAGGAGATGGACTAGAAGATGATAATCTCTGAGGTTGAGGATAAATCTCTATAGGTAGTTGGTAGGTCTGGTCATATGAATGAAATCTGCTATATGAAGAAGAAGAAGCGCCACATGGTCGACAAAAACTGACTATGAAAAACTAAAGAATCCATAGTCCCAAAAGGCATGCATGAATATGTCTAGGACTAGTTGGGCGGCACTGAATATCCGACATTAAAGAAATATGTCCTGGAATATCCTTAGGATCAATAAGTCTCATAGACTTCTTCTTTTTATTCTCACTAAAATGACTAACGCCTAGATGATCTTGTGATCTATCACCATCACCCGATGAAATTTGTATTCAAAGTAACAATATAATATATAAAAATTATAAATAAAATAAATTTAGTGTTAACAAAATAAATTAACTTACATAATAGTTATAATCTACCACTCTTCCTCCTCACTTATTTTATTTTCATCATTCTCCCATTCCTCTTACTCAATTGTTTCATATTCATTGACCTCATATTCATCCTCCTCTAATGATTCTTATTCCTCATTTACTTCTTCCTCAACATTTGAAATTATTAGCTCATCATTAGAAACCTCTTCTAGTATCTGTTGAGGATGTTCTATTATGATTTCCAACTCAACATAAACTTGTTGAACAAGTGCAACATCATTTTGGTATTCCACACCTAATACATTCTCAATTTTAATTTTTTTCAATGACCTTGTCTTAATAGCAACTCACCAATCAACCTTATATCCACACAATGGATATGGAGTATAATCGACTTGCTTAGCATTTTGGGCATTGATAAAAGGATCATAACTTCTGTATTGTCTAGTGTGCTTAACTTCAATTATATTATGTTGCTGATCCACCTTTGTGCCTCTGTGTTATATGTCAACCCACTTATACCAAAATAATACCATCTTTTTTTCAGCCAACCTGAATATCTTACTTCATAATTTCTTGAATGACACCATAATATTCAATAGTTTGGCCATTACCATCAACATCACCTTAAACACAATTATCGATTTTCTTGTACATAGAAACTTTTTCAGTTTGAAACTTAAAATCATTCACACAATATTTATTCATTGTATGAATTTGAGATTCAGGTCCGAGTGTGATCTCTCTCACTGATGACAAATGTTTGACAATTGAGTATTCATCATAACCCTACAAATTATATTCAAAATAATTCAATTTAGTATAAAATGAATACATTATACTTATTAATTCAATGTAAACTTTCACACTTACATAATCCTTTAGCCATTTAAAAAACCTCGTATATATGGCTTCATTGCTCATGTGTTTATGAACAAACTGATATTTGATATGTACAATTTTGTTAGTTAGTAAATATTTATTACTATGTAATTTGATAATATAATTTAACACTTACTTAAGATATGACTAAATTTTTGGATAATTAATTAGAATATGGGTCATAGGCGATTGTCTTTTCATAGTAGCGAAGCATCATATTCGATATTTTTTAGATCCTCAACCACTTTGATTAAAAATTAAAATTGATGAAAATATTGGATCACTATCACCTTCATTATTGCGATTAGGCCTATTACTTCGACTTGGAATTTCATCCCCAAAGTAATATGAATAAAAGTATTACGACCCAGTTTCGGTCATGATAGCGCCTGATAGATCCTACCAACAGACAAACCAATTACCCAACACCATGGTACCTGTCCTAGAACACTAATCACAAATACTCTAAACATAATTGAACAGCCCACACAACCTACCTAGAACCTGGAAGAAAACTGCACACAGTTACAATAGACACAAGTATATACCCGTATATATATACACACAATATTAATATACATAACTAGGAATACTCCCACCTACACAAGCTACTACACTTTACAAGGCCAATGTCTGGATGCAAAAAATGAAAGGAGATTACAAAATGTTTAGAGTTGCAGATGCTCACCAAATATCTCCTGAGAGCTCACGAATATCTAACTCAGCAATCACGGCTAGTACCTGCACCTGTACCATGGGAAGATGCAGAAATGTAGGGGTAAGTACCAGTATCAGGCACCCAGTAGGCATCATTGGCCAATTGAGTGAAATTCTATAAATATAGAAGGCACAAATATAGAGAACTGTAGAAAATCTAGTAAATTAAAACTCAGATCAAGGAGTAAACACGTATGGAGAATCACGGGATCCTAACTGAACCAACCTAAGTGGTGGGCATTGATACCAACTGATGAAACCCGAGTAAGCCCATACCAAAACTGTTATCGAACTGAGACATGGTGCTGTACATGGGTGTAAGGCAGTAATATCTATGCCTTTACACTGACTGGGCCCCCATAAGCCCAGAAGGTACACTTACAAAGAATCTAACTGATAGAGTCACCACAAAACCTAACTCTCAATATCACATGACCAAGGGGCCGAGATGTACATGGGTGTAAGGCCCTAATGTCTGAGTCTAAATGCCTCTTGAGCCCCCATAAGCCTACATGGTACACCCACACACAATAAGGGCGTGTATAGATGTGTGGATCCATGGGTAATCAACTAGGTCCCCAACCCAAATACCATATCTCAACCGAGTCCCCGACCCAAAGCATCATATACCAACTGGGTCCCAAACCCAAAGCATTATATATAAATTGGGTCACCAACCCAAAGTATCATGTCGTGTCAAGCTGTGACACTCAATCCTAAAGTCTCAATATATATATAATGGTGGGAAGAATCCCCTATGGGAGAAAGAATGCCCCTAAGATAATCAATAGGGTAATAGACCTGGAATATCAATAGGGTCCTAGACCCAGAATATAGCCCACAAGGTCCTAGAAAAAAAATCCAATGGGGTCCCAGACCTATAAACTAATGGGGTCCTCAACCTAGAATATCAACAGGTGCTCAGACCTCAAAATTGACACTCAGGTCTCGAACACTCGGACGTGGCCACTAAAGACTATATAATGCAGGAACCATCACCCAGGTCTTAGAGTATAGAAATAGTCATCCACTCAACTAGTGTCCTACCCCGAGAGGGTACTCTAGATGTGGCTGACACTTAGAGACTATTTCTAATCCCCAAGTGAACCACCTGGCCTCATCACATCCATTCAATCAATAGATTATCATATTAGTGAAAGACTAAAGATAAATAAAGGTGGAAACCCTCAAAATAAAGGTGATCAACACAAATTAACAGGACTAGTATTGTCACGACCCGGATAGGGACCTAGATGTGACATGGAAACGGAAAATCCTAAGACCCTCGATCAAGCCATCATAGCATCATTACACACATCATTGATTCGGAAGCGCGAAAGCTAAACACATAACACATAAGCTCTAAGGGATTTAGGACTTGGGAGTCAAGATATGTGGATGATATCGGGATTGGGGAAAACATGTATACACATAGCACATAGCAATAGTCTCTAAGGGAACGGGTGAATAGGATTTCACTATGGGGGCACACCAAGATTATAGGACGTTCCATATAAGCACATAGTCATTCACAATTCCCAACATACAAGTCATAAGCATGATAAGAGAGTATGATCATAAATCAAGCTAAATAGCATCGTATTTCATAGCCAAATGTTAACATAAGCAAGTCATCGCACAAGAGTCTAGAATGGTCCAACAAGCCTCTACATGAATGAGCGGGGCCTCGACAAGTTTGAGACTCACCCTCAAGACATAAGAAAGTAAATAACATAACATAAAGTAGGTAGATAGACGGTGGCTATTGCCCTTGAACAAAAGGGCTCACCACTAGGAAAGTCTTCAATTAAGAGTCAAGCGTCGTCCGGTAGAATGTAGATATCGCCTCCGGTCCCTACATGGTTTGAGCAAGTAGACAAAGAATATGGGTTAGCATAATTAAGCACTAAGTATGCGGGCATGCAATACATATGAAAATATAGTATGACCAAGAAACATGACAAGGGGACATGTGATACGAAAGGAATGCACGTAGCCAAAGAGTTATATAACAAGATGCCATGCCATAATGCATGAAATGCAATCCTATGATCAATATATAGCGGGGATGTAACCTCAACCGACAACATGGAAAGACCAGATCGAGCCACTACCCGGATATGGACTACTTGCCAAGTAGAACCCAAATCACCCTTGAAATGAGGGGAAAAACATGCAAGTCATCCCATATAGGGAGAAAACCCATGGTGGCACATGGTTTGACGAAAAGAAGTATGGACCCTGTGGAGATAGTCCACCCGCCTCCAATCCCTTGGTACTAAGTCTCATCCCATGGGAATATGTATAGGTACATGCAACTTCAAAATAGGAAGACTTATATTCATTTTCAAAACATACATCATAAGTCAAAGCGAACCATAGTACAAAGTCATGTTCATGCTTAGGCCAAAGACCATCAAGAGTTTACAAAATATTTCATGATCATTCCATGTCAATGCACTAAGAGTAGCTCATTTAAATAGCTTATCATATCAAGCATTCAAAATATGTCAATATGGTGCAAGCACCCAATATGCTCAAAGAGCCATGGCAAGG
>JBCEWC010005210.1:0-25505 GCA_038996855.1 Solanum aculeatissimum | reverse complement strand
CCCATAGCTTGAGTCCTACTTACCCGCCCCTTAGAGATAATTGTTATGTGCTATGTGAAATCATGTTCATCCCATTCACGGTAACATCCCCATAGCTTGAGTCGAAAGCCTCGATTCTTTTAGAATTTATGTCTTATATGTTTACTTCCGCGCTTCCGAACCGATGATGTGTGTGATGATGTTATGATGTCTTGATCGAGGACTTTTGGGTTCTCTTTCGCCATGTCACATCTAGGCCCCTTACCCTGGTTATGACATGGCCAGTCAAGGATCTTGGCCAAGTGAGGCTCTATGGACCAGTTCATGGTCCGTGTGAAGCCTCACAGACCATGAGACCTTTTGTATGGTTGCGGAAGTAAAAATTTTCTAAGTATGAGATTATCATCTCGGACCTTCGTCGACAAAATATTTTCTAAGTGTCGCTTCATGGGGGGGTTCATGGTCTGTGAGACCACTACACGGTCCGTGTAGTGGACCATGAGAGTGTCGTTGGTAGTTTTCTTACCCATTTATTAATGGTTTAATTATAATTTTGGTGATTCCTAAGAATGTTTTAGTCTTCCTAAGCCCTCCTAAACCCTTAAATTAGCCTATACACCTTCATCCAATTCAAATTCTTCCAACACTTAGAATTATATTCAAACTTTCTCTTCTAAAGGCTCTCTTTGAAGTGTGGGTTGAAGGTTCGAGCTGGAATCCAAGAAAGTCTTCTTTTTCAATCACTCTTCTCTCTAAATCTTCTACTTAATCAAGGTATGTGGGAATTTATTCATGGCTCCTTTCAACCATGAAGCCCCCAAATGATTTTCTTGAATTGATTTTATGAAATTAAGCTTACTTTAAATTTGGGTCTTTTAAATTATTGTTGATTTGATTAAATTGAAGTGTGGGTTTGTACCTATTTGATGATTTTAATGTTATTCAAGTTCAATTATCATGATTTACATTGAGATTATGAAGATTCAATTATACATGTCCCTTTAAGTTTTCAATTCAAGTATGGGTAGTATGAATTATGTTTTTAAATTGTGGATTTCATTATGATTTAAGAATGAATCTATTTTGTTATGATGATTTAAATGTTGATCTCCATTACCCATGTTATTCATTCATCATTCATGGCATTTGCATTCATGAGCATGGTTTTTACGAAGTTATGATGTGGACTAAGTCCCAAATATGTTTATGACTATGATTTGAACAAGTATGGGGTATGACAAGAATGTGATCACATAATATCTATGAAATGGATCTTTGAGCAAGAATGGGTGTTTACACCACTATGAATGATATGAATGGAGCTACTTCTATGCATGAGGTATGACATGAAAACGTATTTGTCTCTTTAGCCCTATGAAGCATGATTATAAAATGTGTTTGACTTTTTAGTCACGTATGCATGAAAGTGAAGAAAGTGATTTGGCCTTTAAGCCCAATTATGCATGGTTATGATTTCAAAGTACTTGTCCTTTTTTCAAAAGCATGTATATATATATATGTATTCTTATGGAATGATGGCTTACACCGAGGGATTGGAGTCAGCGTAGACTATCTCCAGGGGTCCATACTCCTTTCGGTCAAACTATGTACCAAACATAGGTTCATGTTATGTTTTCGAAATGGATGTTGTTCCCGTAAGGTGAGGTACTCTCCGAAATGGGTGGTGTTCCCGTAAGGTATGATTATGATATGTTATGGAAATTCCCTTCTAAAAGGATGGTGTTCCCATAAGGTGAGGTTATTTCTCTGAAATGGGTGGTGTTCCCGTAAGGAGGAGTAAGGTCTACCTTTGGAAAGTAGATCACCCTTTCTTTCGATGTAGGGTGAACATTGGGATTCCAAGTTGTAGCTCACTTGGTCTTATATGTCGGTTGAGGTTCTATCCCCGCTATGACTATGATACTATCACATTCATGCATCATGGATTTCATGGCATATTGGTATACCATCCTTTCTTATAAATCTTCTTTCTATATATGTGCCCTTGTCATCTAACATCGGTCTATAGGTTGATCATGTTCATATGAATTGCATGCCTGCATACTTAGTGCATTATGTACTAACCCATACTCTTTATCTACATGATCTAACCATGTAGGGACCGGAGACGACAACTATCCACCTTTTGACGCTTGATTTGGATCTTTGAGTATTATTAGTGGTGGGTCCTATGTTCCAAGGACAACATCTACCCTCTAACTACCTTTATGTATGTTGCTACTTCTTTACTTTGAGGGTGAACCCGGGACATGTCTTGACCCCCGCCCTATTCTAGACTAGAGACATTGTTGGACATCACAAAGACTCCCGTACGATTATGCTATGTGATTACTTGAGATGATTTGACTATGTATTATGTATGGAAGAGAGGATTATGCTTATGCTATTATGCTATGTTTTAATGAGAATGTGCTTATGTGGAAAGTCCCAAGTCCCTTCTTGCCCCCATAGTTTGAGTCATACTTACCCGCCCCTTAGAACGTCTTTGTTATGTGCTATGTGATTCATGCAAATCCTCTTCCCGATGACATCCCTACAACTTGAGTCCAAAGTCCCGTAAACCCTTAGAATTATGTGCTTCTTGTTATATTATGCGCTTCCGAACCAATGATGTGTAAGTTGATGCTAAGATGACTTGATTGAGGACCCTCAGGTTTTCATTCGCCATGTCACATCTAGATCCTACTCCCGAGTCGTGACAAGGAAGAAGAAGAGAAGAGAGGAGAGAAGAATTAGCGCAGATAAGAGGAGGTGAATGCTGTGCAACTTTTTTCTCTTTTTTAATTCGTTAGAGTTAATAATATTAAATCAAAATGTAAAATGAAAAACTTGAAGACTTGTTAAAAAAAAATAGTCAAAACTCAAGTTATTAACTATAAAATTATCACCTACCGTCCATTCTTAAAACTCTTAGACCTCTTTTAAATTTCGAAATGTTTTTGTCACCGCTTGCCCAAAATAGTGAGGGGTAAATTCGATTATGTTTCTGTTCGGACTTCCAATCAATTCTTACTTGTTAAGAAATAGGGGAGTTATTAGGAGACAGAAGAGCGGCAACGCAGTCAAAATCTAAGCTTTTGCGAGTCTCATAGTGGATCCATTGAAATTCTGTGATGCAACTAACATACTCATAAAGAAAGAGGAAGGGAGAAGTCGGTGATTGTATGAAAAGAAATGGATGGACCACCAGAGAATGATGTTTGTTCTATATGCCATGGCACTTTTCATGTCCCTTGTCAAGCTAATTGCTCCCATTGGTTCTGTGGTGAGCTTTTATCTCTTTTATTATTTGGCTGTTTCTTACTACTTGCTATTGTATTTGTGTAGCTGAAATTAGAGTTGAAGAATTCTTTTTCTTGACGAGAAATAGAGAAACATGAAAAAATTGAGAGTGACATTAAGCACTTCTTCTATTGGGAAAAATTACATAATGTTGTCATGGGTTTTTTTGAAATGAAATATACATCTTAAAGATCTTTTTTCTTGATTAACAATGGGATTCGTAAGAAAGTGGGAGTAATCCACTTGCTTATATTGGGAAATTCACATTGTTGTATTGGGGTTTGATTTAGAAACGATTTTCCATCTGTGTCTGTATTTGATATTTTAATGTGCATATATAAAAATCAACTCATACAAGGATATAAACGTATACCTAGTGTCAAGCTGCTTGTGCAGTGTGATTAAAGCACGCAATGTATTCAGGGGAGAGTCTTTTTTTTTTCCTAGTATACCCATTTTATATGAGTTAACCTGTTTTATTAATAAATACTTAGTAAAGGATAAATATTAAGTAAATGAATGAAATGTGTGCATCAAGGAGCAGCTAACCTTGAGTTGTTGGATGACTGTGCAGTGAGCCTGATGAATAATTCTTTGGTTAAGATATGGTGCTGAAACCATGGTTTACTCCACACAATACTAAATGGTGCATCAAGTCTACTCTGTGTAGTCTTCCCTGCTAGTAGTGTGTCATGTCCTCTAAGCAGTTTCATTTGACACATGCATGTCTAACAAAAGTATGCTTTGCGAGATCTTCCAAGTTACTTTGGATACTTGCTAAGAATTTAACATATCCATGTCAGATGCATCTGACTGTCCTATTTCCATAAGCCAGCCAAGTAACATGCTGGCTTATGATTTTCAACATAGAGGTTTCTTGAGTGGAATACCATCTTAACATAAGCCAGGTACCAATCCGTGCATGGTGAGGTCATATAACAGTAAAGGTAGGTCTTCATAAAAAAAGATAGCAGTAAAAGGTAGGTCTCAAATTAGTGGGTTTAAATATGTCTTTCAAATAATCTGGATCGTGGAGAAAGCCGATTAAGAAGTCCTTTTGCCTCGAAAAGAGGGGGAAAAAGACGACTGATTGAAACTGCTGAGGTAGCTCATAACAAATAGTTTGTGAAGAAATTCAATCTGCAGAAAAGGACAGGTAGATAGAAGACCAGAATCATATTCTTTTTCTTCCTTTTCAAGTGCATGGATTTGAAAAGGAACTTTTCAAAAAACGTTCATGTCCTTACACAATAACATTTCACGTGTAAGTATACGTGTCTCAATTGTAATTTGTTTTTGTACGTTTCAGAGATGAGCATAGGTGTCTAGCTTTTCCTCTAGATTATATTTGCTTCTTTATGGGTCATTTGCTAGGGTGTATAAGAATAATGCTAAATGGAGTGTATTAGTAATGCTTGTATTAGTTATATTTGCCTTAATTATGAAGAGATATTTCTTATGCATTGTTTGGTTTGGTGTATTATGCATAGCATGATTTTTCTAAAAATATATTTATTTACAAAGATATTCTCCACAAATATGATGGAAAAGATGTAAAAAAGGTTTTTAGGGGCAATTGGGTCTTTAGTCATGCTAATGCATGCATCAAATCCCTTGCTTTACTAATACCTAGAAATTCATGGTATTAGTAATGCACACCCTAATACACCATAGAGTATATAATAAGATACTCTAAATTAATATATGCATTATTTTCTATGTTGCTCGGACTGGGGTGCGGGTGTCTGAGATGAGTGCGAATCCAAATGTTGGATTCGGTAAAATCTAAATTTTAAGATTTGGGGGTGCAAATCTGAGTATGGATACGGGTGCGGGAATTCGGGTAAATACATTCAATATTATAAAAATATAGTTATAAAGATATTCAAACTTCTAAATTTTGGACTATACATTTAAATATAAATTTTTTTATTTTTTAAAACTAAAATTTACATATTTGATAATCATGTAAAAGAAGTACAAAAATACTACGATAAAAAAATATGCAATTTAATAAACGGGTTAATTATGTTCAATTAGTAAATCTGTATGCGCTTTGGGCCATTTAAAAATATAAACTAATTATGAAAAATTGTCATGCTACTAATTATTAATTTAAAAAATGTAATTCATTTCATTTTATAAGAAAGAAATAGTTTTAATTGGCATAAACCTAGATATTGAGTAAATTTAATTATTTAACCTGGACATTTGAATTTAATTGACTAATTTATTTGTGGGCTCTAGCACCTTGGGTTTAATCCAATTTTGTAAATAGTTTTGCTGATAAATCCTGACCTATTGAGACTTCTAATTAAAGAAAAAGAAATAAAAACCCACACAATATACAAGGTCTCATTTATAATTAAATTCTTTGTTTGTTTCTTCTCCCTAGAAAGTGTTCACTTCTATAGCTTTTTTTTTTTTTTTGAGAAATATTTTCTTTCGGCGAATTTCTTCTTTTGGCGAAGGGACAACGAAGTCCCTGTGAAAAGTAGGATTGACAGACCTCATGACATACAAGTTCCTGCTAATCTGAAGATGTCATTGGTGAAGTCCCTGTCAACAACTACAACATCTATGACCAAGAAGTATAGATTGATTAGGTATTTGGTTTGATATCTTGATTTGTGTTCTATATATACTTCAATTAGATATACAAATTATGGTACTTTGCTATTCCATATATCTTATGCAAATTTTTTAGGTGTTTATAAGGAATCAAATTTCACTATATTTTTACTGTAATAACTTTATTTATTTGATATATATACTTGTATATGTTGTAATATACGTTTGTTGTCTGTATCCCAACACTGATATCGGCACTTAAATCCATACCGCAAATTCTAAAAATCATGTAATGTAGAATCCGACTTCTAGTCCGAGACTATAGGTCAATCCTTGTTTGGTAGATTAAAACTAAAGAACTATGTGCAATAGGTGCATTTTGCTGCAAGTCTATGTTTCGGTTTTTTTAGGAAATCACCTATTGCGTATAAGGTTTCCATTTATATATCACAACCTTTACAGTCCATCTTGTTCGAAGATTAGTGGAGAAATATAGGGAGAGAAAGAGGGACCTTCACATGGTGTTCATTGACCTTGAGAAGGCCTATGACAAATTTTCAAGGGATGTCCTATGGAGATGTCTAGAGTCGAAAGGTGTTCCAATGGTGTATATTAGGGTGATAAAAGACATGTAAGACGGAGCCAAAACTCAGGTGAGTGCGGTGGGAGGAGACTCAGAGTATTTTCTTGTTGAGATAAGACTCCATCAAGGATCTGTGTTGAGCCCTTTTCTTTTTGCCTTAGTAATGGATGAGCTGACACGGTCTATCCAGGAGGAGGTGCCATGGTGTATGCTATTTGCAGACGACATAGTACTGATCGATGAAACTCGGGCTAAGTTAATGATAGATTAGAGGTTTGAAGATGTACGTTGGAATCTAAAGGGTTCAAACTGAGCAGGTCCAAAACAGAATACTTGGAATGCAACTTCAGTGTTACAAGGGATGATATAGACATTGAAGTCACTCAATCTATTCCCAAGAGAGAAAACTTTAAGTATCTTGGGTCTATCATCCAGAGTAGTTGTGATATCGACAATGATGTCACATTGTATTGTAGCAGCATGGATGAAATGGAGGCTTGCCTCTGGAGTATTGTGTGATAAGAAGATACTATCTAAACTTAAAGGCAAGTTTTATAGAATTGTGATTAGACCGTCTCTGTTATATGGGGTGGGGTGTTGGTCAATCAAAAACTCACATGTTCAGAAGATGCATGTCGTGGAGATGAGGATGTTAGATGGATGTGTGGACACACTAGGGGGATAAGATTAGGAATGAGATCATTCGAGAAAAGTTAGGGGTGACCTATGTGGTAGAAAAAATGAGAGAAGCGCGACTGCGATGGTTTGAACATGTGCAGAGAAGAAGTGTTGATGCTCCTGTCAAGAGGTGCAAGAGGATGGATTTAGGGGTTATGTGAAGGGGTAGAGGTAGATCAAAAAAGTATTGCGGGGAGGTGATTAGAAAGGATATGGTGCAACTTTGTATCACCGAGGACATGACCTTAGGTAGAAAGGAGTGGAGGTCGCGTATTAGGGTAGAAGGTTAGAAGGCTAGTAGGGGTAGGGTGATGTCGGGCCTTGTGTTATAGTAGGCTAGTAGTTGTGTCGTTATATATTGTGTTGTTATTGTCCGTCATTTATTTTGTTACTTTTATTGTCTCTATATATTTTCATTTGTTGTCCATTTTAGTCGTTTCATATCTAGTGTTTTCTGCTTTTGGGAATAGTTTTTTGATATGAGGGTCTTTTGGAAACAACCTCTCTTTCTCTATGAGGTAGTGGTAAGGACTGTGTATATTCTTCCATCCCCATACCCCACTTGGGATTTTCATTGGGTATGTTGTTGTTGTTTGTTTATATGTATATGTATATATGTATCTATTCAACTACTTCGACCATTTCCAAGCACCTTATATCTTCTTCGTTTTTTGATTTGCACCGGGTGTCCAAGTCTCTTAGAGCACCGACTAATCCCAGGAGTGCACAGGCCCTCGACAAGGAGTTTCCTTGCAAGTGCACCACAGTTAATTCAAGTTTTATCCAGTTCGATGACCCTCAGAAATTGTTTGCACCCAGTGGATTTCGAACTTGAGACCTTGAAAGGGAGCAAATCCCAAGGCTCAAGTCAATTGCCACCGGACCAACCCCTGAGGGTTCCGAGCACCTCATATCTTTTTCGTGGCATCTCAAGATCTGATCATTTTTGTATGATTTTCTCTTGCACCGCCCTTTCGATGGATTTCAAAGATAAAAATCCTTTAATGATTAGCCCTTGACCTAAGGTAAATCCATGAACTCTATTGGATTATTCCTTCTGACTAAGCATATGAACCATGAATTGTCTTAATAAGATAATTCAATCATTCCCTTGTTTTGAAAGAACTCTTCAAGGACTAAACAGTCCCTTTCCTTCATACTTCATATAAATAAATCTAAAACCCTAGAGTATATGTAAATCTAAAACCCTAGATATATATATGCATATTTATATGTATATGTATATATATTCATACACACGCACACACAATCCTTGTACGAGTACAAAATACAAAGATCCATTCCAAAACCTGGTGGATGCTGGTATAAAGCTACTACAAAAGATTGAGTACAAGACTAGACACATACAAAAAATATAGGCTGTCTTGGAATAGAATGGACGAGCCAAAACTATATAGAAGGAGATAAGTCAGCCACGAATGCTAATAAGTTCACCCTCAATCTCCGGAACACTAGCTATAGAAGCACGACTATCAATGTGGTCGACTAGAACTCGAATCTACATCGGATAAAAAGATGCATAGTGTAGTATGAGTATCAAAACAAGGGGTACTTAGTAGGCATCATTTGTTGATTGAGCTCGTGATTGCAATAAGATAAATAATAAGCGAGTAAATAACAGGTTAATAAGGCAATAGTAAAGTCATAAATTGACATTAATTCTAGAAAGGATGCTAAGCTAAACGATGAAAGCAATAGATACCTACAACCTAACTGGACTCCCATAGCGCCGAAGGTACAAACAAAGGCAAAAAAGTAATAATCATACAATCAATAACCCGACCAAATCCCCATAAACTCCGGGGGACACACAAGAACTACACTACAGGAATAACTTGACAGTGAACACGAACACCTTCCCACAATCTAGCATTGGAATAACGCCCTGTAACCTAGCATCACTTGGAATCTTACGTCGGAGTAGCTAGCCCTTCCTGAAATCATACATCGAAAAGCCTTATTACAACCTAGAACTCCTCGGAATCTTATGTAGGAGTGCTAGTCCTTCCCAAAATCTTACATCAAAAAGCCTTGTCGAAACCTAGCAAAACTCAGAATCTCACATCCGAATAGCTAGTCCTCCTTGAAATCTTGCATAAAAAGCCTTGTCGGAGCCTAGCACACCCGGGAATCTTACATCAGAATAGCTAGTACTTCTCCGAATCTTACATTGATAAGCCTTAGAAATCAAGCCAGTCTCGGAATTTTACATTGGGATGACTACATAGAAACCTAGCAGCTTTCGAAATCTTACATCGAATCAGCTGTACAGAACCCCAATGTGTCCCGTAATCTTATATCAAAATAGCAACAACACTAACTAGCCTCTCGTGGAATTTCATCTCGGGTCAACTATAACACAAAAAGGACTAGTGTCTTGGACATGACTAGGTAGTCATCTCACCATAATCAGCCAATTACATAAACAAATAGGGCTAGCTGAAGATCCTAACCTAGCCCAAAGGGTCATATCTACCCTAATTCCTTCCAAAACATGCCCCACCGGCCATTGGGGTCAATTCTAAAGCATGTACTAGCCAAATCTAGAATAAGGCTCGACAACATCAATACTAAGGCCACCCTAGCCTATTGACAACTCACAAGAACAACTAAAACATCACACCAACCAAGATCAGCCCAAAGCATTACCCGAAAACAACTCAAACAACGCTAAGTCAATTTAATAACCATAACATCATGTAATCATGCTACTAGCCCAACACTTGGCAAATCATCATGCTAGAACAATCAACAAGCAAGGTCTAAGAATAAGTCGTAGCCTACCTTAAAGCCGAACATGCTCTCCAAGTCTTTAAGTAGATGCTTTTTCCTTTCGAGCATCCTCCAAACGATGCAACATTATCAAAATAGTGATTCTGGTGTCAAGGCGATCAATTTGACATCCATAAAACAACAATTAAATTCGAGTCTAAAATCAGGTAAAAAATGACATTGTGGGACCTATGCAAAGAATCATGAAATTAACTCCGTCAACAGGTCCCTGCTAGCTCAAGAAAATTTTGCCCCAGAAATGGGCACAATTCGAGCTCTAAAATGCCCCAAAACAGCTCATCAAGAAGTAGGCTTCACAAGACCCATTTTTAAGCCAAAGTCAAAGAATTTAACAAGAACTTACATGTTTTGGAGCGAGAATATCGACCCTCTTGATGTCCCCAAGCTGGCCCCAGCTCAAAGCGAAGATTTCCTCAAGAAATTGCCCCAAGAAATGCTCTCAATCACTCTTCGAAAATGAAACAAAATGGAGAAGAAGCAGTGATTTAACCACTATTAATGTCGCTCTGACGGACCCAACATTGCAGGCGCGATGTTGCCGGAGCGTGGAAACCTTCTCCGGGGCAGAGGTCAACGGAGCTAACCAGCTTCGCAGGAGCAGACTCAACTCCACGGGAGCTAGGCCAGCTGACGCGGCTAGCTCCACGCAGATCGGCTCCGCTTGAGCAAGCCGTTCTCCATGGGAGCAGCCACACTAGCTGCTGGTGGATCAACTCTTGGAATCAGAATGTCAAGTTTCAACCAGACCTTCGGAGTTAGATTGGGGTCCCTCCAACGCAAACCAAATATGCTATCCAACTAGAAATGACATTTCGGACTCAATGAAATTGTCGAAATTTGCAACGGAGGTCGTTTCGATGAGAAGTGGATCCCACAACCAAGCTCCGTTTTAGCTAAAATTTACAAGGTAGCTCGAAATGAGTTCGGAAGCCTCGGGGCCCAAACCAAAAGTCTGTTTAGATGAAATTCAATGTTCCAGAGCTAATGGAACCATCATAACCGCATTCCGAAGTCGTTTAGCTGAAGTTTTGACCGAAGATAATTGTTCAAACTTCAAAATAGAAAACTTGCATAAAAACCAAAAGAATGGCTTGGTGACCGGGCTATCAATTTCAGCAAGTCATTAATGACTTGAGGCCGCTATATAATAAAAGCTCTAAACATCGAAAATGCAGGAAAACGGAGAAAATGACCTTGAGGGCATCACAGTAAATAACCCTAGAGAACGTGCATGCATTTAGTCTATGTTTTTGTTAGCTTCCTTCTTGGAATGAAAGAGTGGCAACAAGATCTTGTATTACCTGTTGACTTGTATGTGGATGACTGACATATGTTGGAGTATGGTCAGCTGGTGCAGATGCCTCTTTAATTACTTCCTATGATAAGCTTTTTCCAATTGAGTGAAACGTGATTTAGTTTGAAGACAAAGGAGGAGGTGGATGGAGTTGTCAAAGTATTCATTATCTACAGAAAACTGTCTTGGCATTGTTACTTGCATCTTGGATAAATATGACATGAAGTACCTGTGGTTCAGAGTTAAAGCTCATAATCTTATGTAGTGCATATTTACTTATCTAAGATGATACCACTGAACAGAGAGATTTGAGTGGATGAATAGTGAGGCAGGAAAATCAGTATAACTTTGCAAGTCATGCATTAAAACTTGTGCCTGTTTATCCTGTCAGAAATAAAAAACTTGCCAGTGTCCTTACCTTATTCCAGTGATTTTTATAGGAATAAGATAAAAAAATAACTGGATATTATTTTGGCACATTTCTGCTTGTTCAGTGCCCTTTTGTCCATGGACAGTTTTCACTTTTTTTCTGGAATTTTAGTCATGGAAGTGTTACAATTTATTGGAATTCAATTTGAAATTAAATTCCGGAATTTTCCAGAATCCTAAAGACGTTAAAAGATTGTTTCCGCAATTTTCGCTTCAACTCAAGTTCAAAAATAACTCCGATTTGTATTCATGTCCAAACATAACTCCAATTTCCGGATACTATTTTCAACTTGAAAACAAATACTCCCTCTGTCCCATTTTATGTGGCACTGGTTGACTTGACATAGTGTTTTAAGAACAACACTTTTGAAACTTGCAGTCTAAAATCATCTGTATATATTGTGTGGTTGAAAATCATTTCATTAAGGGTAAAGGGGAATTTTAAAGTTAAATTGTTTCTAATTCTAGTAAGGTGACATTCTTTTTGGGACGGACTAAAAAGGAAAGGGTACCACATAAAATGGGACGGAGGGAGTACTACTCCTTTCCAAATATCAGAATTCTTATGTGCAAATGCCCACTTATAATAATCAAGTTAGAAAATCTTGCCAGTAGCAGTGTATTTCTTGCCGGTGACTAAAGTGCGCTATAAAGTAGAAAGAGACTGGGATGTTAAAGTTATTGCACATTTCATGGATTAATCAGAATGTATCAAAATCTAGATTTTTGGGTTTGCTTTGTCAGTGGAGACTGAAGAGTGCATATGTTATTAGGGAATATTTCTACTTTATGCAGTTACGAAAATACTAAATGCATTAAACTGTCTTATCCTACTTAAAAGACCACAAGTTTGATAAGTCTTTCTTTTTTTTCTTAAACACCGTACCAAGTCAAAGGGTGCCACATAAAATGGGACAGTGGGATTATTAAACTTGGAATGGTATTTTTAGTCTATGATCAGGATGTCAAGTAATTGACCTAAGGATACTTTGTCTAAAGGACTTTTGTGCGACTAGAATGTTAATGAACTTAATTAAGAATGCTGAGAACTGAAAGCAGACTAGTGTGTGTAAACGTTTTCAGGGGGAATCTGCTAGCGTTTTCATTCTAGCAATGGAGATCGCAACTCTCCATCAAAAATATTGAGTATATATATTGAAATTCTACATTGGCTTCCTCCTTTCTAGCTAGCTGTATTCTACAAGTTTGGGATCATGGATCCGCCCTTCAAGCATGTAAATGTCCATTATGCCGCCGTCCGATTACCTTGCTGGTTCCTAGTGAGTCTGCATCAAGGTTGCATCGAGATCCTGAAGTTCCTGAGATCTTACAAAGAGTTGAGCAATATAACCGCCATTTTGGCCAGCATGCCAATGGCCTTCTCCAGGTATTTCGTTTGTTACCAATGCAAGTCTTTCTTTTGACATGATTCACTGCTACACTCTTTATCAGCAACAACTGTTCTATTCAGAAACTTTTCCATTCTCTTTCTGTTCATTTTCATTTTTGGCAGGGGATGCGGGTGAATGTTGTTTGTTTTCTTGGGTTTACTGCAGTCATGAAACAGTACCTAAATTGTTGGTTGATTCTTGAACTGTTGAACAGTTTGAGGTAGGTACAAGTTGAAATTTTAGGAGTACCTAGTTGGAAACTGGTTTTCAGTGTTAGTTTGTGTTGGACCATTGTACCAGACTACTAGTATACCCAGGCTAATAATTTATTTACTCCAGCTCTGTATTTATGCATGGGAAGGTCCACAAATTTGCAGTGTCATGTGCTTAAAGAATAATTGTTTCCTTCAAAGAATAATGCTCTGGTCACTGCTGACTCAGATTTGCAGAGCTATATGCTTAAAGCTATGTGCTTACATAAGTGGGCTTGTTACCCAAACAGGGGCATTGAAATGATGGGACAAAGAAATAATGCACTGTTTGCTATTCTCAATTTTACAGGAACCAGTAGAGCAGATCTAAGGAGCATTAATTTTTCAGTTTGGTTGGAGTTAGCTACAGAATTAGGCTCCATTAAGATTCTAATTCTGTGCTCCATACAACTTTCCTAAAATATGCAGTATATATAAAGAAGGAAACCATTCTCCATCAAGGGTTTTCATATTTTTCTAGCACTTCTTTTCACCCCATGTACAACTTGCCTGAGATATGTTGTGACTATAGCCCATATAGTTTACCTTTCTGTTAAGAATTAAAATTCATTAGTCCTTATGTATATATTAACAACAGAGTACAAATGCTGAATCAGTTGAAAGATAATATATGATCTTTGTTTTGACAGAGAATGCAAGATCTTCCATTTCTCCTTCGGAGACTACTGCGAGATATGACAGATCCTCAAAGATCTCTTCCGTTCGTCATCAGGGCACGTGTCTATTTGGCAGTTAAGTACCCGATTATGCACCATCGATTGGATCGCCATTCCTGTTCTCTTCTCTGTTCTTTATTTTTAGTTTCTTTTTTCTAGAGAGGCAGCTAACCTATCCATGTAGACCAGTTCTGTTCGATCTCAGTTTATTTTCTCACCCAAAACTTTCCAATCTTCTCAGTCAACAGCAAGATTGATCTATGCTTTCGTTGTGTGGAATTTTTATTATTTTTGTCATGATCTAAGATATAAGAAGGCACTGTATATTATACAGTATCATTTGCACTACGACAGTAGTTTTACACTGGGGTGAAAGTGGAGGGTAATCTGTTTGCTTTCCCTCAAGCATTTCTGACTGAAAGTTGGTTGTGAACATCTCTGCTGTCTGCATGTTGCATCATTACAGAATCATGATGATGTTAGATACCTAGTTGGATACATTATGGGAGTTGCGTGACAAAATTAGATGTGCATGCCATGAGATATGTGATTTCAGTTGTTTCTTTGAAATTAAATTAAGCTGAAATAGATGTTTATCATAGTTGACAACAAACCTTCTCTTGTAAAATGCATTAAACTTCCTAGATGAATGATGTTTAATAGATATCTAAGGGTGACAGATCTGGTTTACATAAGGTTCTGAAAGCTGGGAGACTTCTGATATATCTTGATAACAAAATTCATAAATTGCCACTTTATTAAATACTAGAACAGTTACTACTGTTTGAAGTTTATGTGGACTATTCTCATTGGGAGTCAACAGTCGTTTGGATCTTATGAAAATTGGGGCCCCTTATCCTGTATCCTCCCCAGAGTGTTGGACCAGAACGGTGGAAGCCTTTTGTAGTAGTCGGCTTGAATTCAATTCTCCTAAGCAACTTGGCACAGTTAAAACTTTTAATTGTGGGGGTAACTGTGCAGGAATTTCATCGAATTCTATACTGAGGGATGGAAGTGTCAACATTCACCTTTTGCCGACTCTATTTTCCTAACATAGATTGTCTAAAAAGTTATTTAATTTGCAGGTATTTTTAAGTGGTATATATGTCCTTAGCCCCGTGGACCTTATCCCAGAAGGTAATGGTTGAATATTCTCTCTGAAAATGTCTATCATGTTGTTCTGTTTATGACTACTCTGCTTCTCGTTCTGCAGGATTTTTGGGTATTATAGGTTTACTAGATGATCTTATTATCATGTTCATCTGTTTCCTGCATGTTGCTGCTCTGTATAGATCAGTTCTTCTGTTTCGCCATGGAGGTTCTTAAATGCTTGCATCACCCAACAGCTGCAAAATATGAAGAGACTAATCATGCCAGAGATTCAAACTTTTTCTCGTTTCGTTTATTTTACTCATTCGACCAGTGTTTAGGGGCTGTTTACTCGAAAACCTGTGGTTTTACATGATTTAGTAAGTGTACTTGTACAATTGCAAATATAACTCGATGGAGGGTTACAGTAATACTTGGAGCATTATATTTCTGGCATCCATGCAAGATCCTTCCCCCTCCTGTCTCCTTATGTCTTTTTCGTTTTCATTTCTATGATAAAGTTTTGAGATAAATGTCAAAGCACATCTGAATTATCCTCCTTTTTTGAGTCATCGAAATTATTGGAAGATTGGGTTTCATACCTAAATTATCACTTATTAGTTTGGAAAATATACTTCTATTTTATTCCACTTTCATCATGGTGTGTGCACTTAACTCTCTTTTTTATTTAAAAGATTTCTACATCACACTCTATATGGACAAATTATTTCACTTTGACAAAAATTAAATAAATTATTAATATTTGTTAAAGTTAAATATTAAAGTGTTACTATCCCCCAAAACATATAAAATATTCACACTAATTTTTTTGGTTTTTATTTTTTAATTCTTCATAGAGGTTTTAAAAAAATTAGTACTTCATCTCCCCCGACCCCTTTCCTCCCACCCCTTTCAAATAATAAATTTAGATGTTACTTTATTTATTTTTTTAAATGTTCTACCTCATGCATATAATCCTTTGCTTTCAATTTTTTTTAATCTTTTTGTTACATATATATAAAATCATTTTTTATAAAATAAAAATAATATCAATTTTTCTTAGGAAGTGGTGTGGTAGACGGTGAAGTCTAAATTTCTTTAAAATGTTTTATAAAAGAAATTTAAGAAAATAAAAGGGTAGTTGATTGTCAGGGTGGGGATGGAAGGGGATAGGTGGAGTAAAATGGGGAAAATATATTAAATATTATTGTTTTTAGAAAAATATTTTTTTGGCATAGTAATACGTTAATCTTTAACTTTTAACTAATATTAATAGTTTATTTAATTTTTGTCTAGGTGTAATATTTTGTCCATGTGGAATGTCATGTGTCAAAATTTTTTTTCTTTTCAAATAAAAGAGAGTTTATTACATATTGCGATATATTTTTCAAACTATTAAGTGATAGTTTAGATATGAAATTCACACTTTCAATAGTTTAAGTATAAATCGAAAGAAAATAAAATAATTTAGATGTGTTTTTGACATTTATCTCTAAATCTTTTGTTGCTTCCTTTGTATTGCACAATAGAATATCACATCTAGGCTCAACTACACCACTGCACCATCATAAGAGAATAAAAGTACTATAGATACTAGTAATCGAAAATTTTCTATTTGGAGCCGTTTCTTTGCCCATTCTCCCTCATTGCACCACACACAAAAATAATGGTGCAAAATCGTTTGGTATTGTTATTTTCTCAATAACGCCTTGCGCTCATACATTGGTATTCTTGGATTATTTATTCACTTGTGACTAAAGGCATATCAATCAAACTAATAGTATAACATATAAATATAAAAATTTAATAAAGCAACTAAAAAACAGGGAAGAAGTTAATAAATGGTAAAGGGAAAGAGTTTATAAATGGTGAATCTGGTGCTATAAAATATATATACAAGTTGTTGAAGAATGTAATCGTTACATAATAAAGCTGAAATTAAGTGGTCCATGGTTGTTCTCATTTGCTACTTAGATTTTGCTAGGACTTTTGAGCTGGTTATTGCAAATTTGGGTTTTTTGAAGAGGAAAAATTACTTAGTTATCTTTTGTAGCACAATAACTAAGATTCCAATAAATTACTTATTTTTTCGGAAGGGTGATAGAGGCCTTTGTAAGGATTGCAAATTTATTAAGAGTGAAAATATTACTATCTAGCATAGGCTTTTGGTGATAGACTTGGAGATTAAGAGGAATATGAGGTAGAAGATCCTTTATGATCGACTGAGGATTAAATGATGGAGCATGACCCTTGCCTTTTTTCGAGAGATCGAGGACAAATTGTTTGGTTTGGGGGCTTGGAGTAGTACGTAGCGGGGATGTGAACAACATGTGGAACATGACTGTTGGTTGCATCAGAGAAGTAACTACTGAGGTACTAGGGTTTTGAGAGGGATCTTTGGTGGTTGTCTAGGAGACTGGTGGTGGAATGGAGAAGTTCAAGGCAAAGTACAAGTTAAGAAGGTTGCCTATTATAATACCTTATAAGTTAGAAAGTAGAAAGAGAAATATTTTTGCAAAAAATAGTGTTGGTGCCAGGTACTATGAGGACAACTATGACCTTTATATGGAACAACGGATCGTAGAATTTTTTTAGAAATTTTGATGGAACTACAAAAGGAATCTACGAGATGTAGATATGTCTACGTTCCATAGACCATGCTGTAGATGAGGGTCATTGTTTAGGAAAGATGCTGAATTTCTAAAGTGGAACTAGGATCCAACATGACAAACTCGTACTTGAAATTATGAGTCGTACATGGGTTTCGTGGAAAAGGGTAGTGTGGGATGAAAACTTGGCTAAGTGGTGGAAGAGATTATGAGGGCTCTTTATGAGCTGTAGATGTTTATATGGATCATAAGTTAGGTTCCGTAGATTGAAGTGCAATTTTTAGTAGCTAAGATTTTTGTGCCTAAGTTTCACGAGGGGTGTCCTATGACCCATACAAGGAATTACAGACCATAGAAGTGGGTTATTGTTTTTAATCCAACTTTATGATTTATAAGTATGTTCTACGGACCAATAGGATGGGCCCATAGAATCATCAATAGACCATAGATGGGTCTCATGGACCCGTCTGGTGGATTTTCCGTACTGGCATTTTCAACCTTTTCCACTGCCCTAAGCCCTAAACTACATCATTTTAGTCATTTATTTACCCATAACCAGCCTTATACTACCCAAATCAATCCCATTCTAAATCATTCTCCCAAATTTCCTAAGTCTCCCTCTCTCAAGTTCATCCTCTCTAACACCATTGAAGAATTCAACCTAGGTTTCGAAGCCTCATCTCTCAATTCCAGGTCTCTTTCATTAAATTTGTCCAAGGTATGTGGAAGTTGTAATAACCCTCTAGGTCATTTTTGTGTTTTCACATGTATCTTGTTAGTCAAAGCATTTGTATAGTGACCCTAGGATATTTGGGACTTCTTGGCACTGATGGCACGGGACGGTCATTCATTTGGAAAATATGCAATTTTTTGTGTTACAAAGCCAATTATAACTGGAAAATAAAATTTTAGGTAAAGTCCTAGTAAATAGCCTCGAAATGGAATTCTGATAGTTTTGTTAGCTTTAGAGTGGTCAAATTAGGCTAAAAGTGTGATTGACTCAAGATCCGAGTCTTTGGGTGCGAGTTTAAACCACTTTTGGCAAATTTAGTTAAAAAATAGGCTAAAAGTTGACTTTTGTCAATAATCTTAGAAAACGTACCTAGATGGGAATTTTGATAGCGCGGTCAGCTTCACAACATCAAGTTTGGTCTAGAACGACCCTTTGTTTGGTATCGGGGACTTCTGGATGCAATTTGACTCCCTCAGTTCTTTTTGTTAAAAGTTGAATATAGAGAAGTGGGACTCACATCAGATCGTAATGACCTCTGATTGGAATTTTATCTGTGCCATTAGATCCGAACATCAAAATTAGCGAGGTTCCATAGTTCGTTTGTGAAGATCAAATTCCGAACGAGCTTGAATACCGAAAAAGGGTTAGATGGTTGCTGAAGTGATGCAACGGTATGACACGCTGTAGTGCTGCCACATGGCACAATTTTTCTCTATCATATGAAGGCGAGGTGCTTGTACCTCATGACACCATGTGGAAGCATGTATATATATGTACATATAAATATATTCCTTCTTTCCCTTCAACTTTGAGCCACGATTTCGTAACTAATTTTGATCAGATTTGAGTGATTCTGGAGGCTATCTTGCGTAGATTTTGGAGAACATCGTGGAGGTGTTGAAAACCAATTTTTGCTCATCGTTTGAGGTAATTTTGCTATTTTTCATGGCTGTTTGTGTTGGATTGTATAGAAAATTTCATAGTGCGATAAATGTTTCATTTAGAATCAGATTTTTAGTGAATATTTAGTCTAAATTGAAGAGCTTAGCGAGACGGACATTGTGGTAACTCTGGGTTCTCTAGATTTTGCTTTGTTTTTAGGTAAATTTTGCTATTTTGCTGATTATATAGCTGAATTTTATCAGAATTTTCAGAATACGATAACTCTATCATTTCTTATTGAAATTTAGTGAAATCTTCGTCTAAATTTAAGGATTTTCCGAGCTTAACAATGTGGTATAGTTTTTCTTTTGGTTTAATAGGTCCAAGTGGCCGATTTATTTCATCAAAATATTTATACATAGTTTGGAACAGGCCCAAAACCCAACCCATTCCTTTTTTACAAAAGTTGTTCCCCTACTCAGAGTCTTCACTTTCCTAAGTGTAGCTTCTCCACTACATTTCTTCCATCGATGAATCTGGAAGCCCTCGTGAACTAGTGTTTTCTTCATGTGCGATTTTGAGTCATCAACCTCCCTGGTAGTGAATATGTTAGTTATCCTATGTCGTCAACACTTTCAGGTTTGACTGCTTTGCATGTATCACTTTCGCCCTTCTTGAAGTGCTGATATTGCTTTTCCATCAGTTTGAATTCCTCTTCTTGTTTAGTGTCTCGACCTACTGCCTTGGAGCAAAGGACCTAAACTTGTTTTCCATTGAAGAGCCCTGCGGTGAGTACCCTTACCTTCTTTTGATATTACCTCTTTCTAAATGGGTATTCATGTTCTAATCTTCTTCTTATCTAGATGCTAAAGTCCTGCAACTAAAGTTGCTGGTTCGACCACCTTCCATCTAGGATCTTCCATTGAAGCAGAGAGCTACCTATCCAGATCTTTATCAGGTCCTCCTTTTTATTAGAGACTCTTTTGAGAGATAAATTAGACAGGATGTAGGAGACTTTAAATCTTGTCATGTCAGTGTATATTTGTTACGACTGGACCTAGGGCCTAGCCATGATACAACGAATGCGACACCCCAAGACTTCCCATCCAAGCCTCATGTTCATACCATAAACATACATAATGTAAAATAAGCATACGTAAGAGAATACGCAAGAGGAACATGTAAAATATGAAAATGTCATAATTCCCATAGGGGAGTACACATCAATCCATTAAGTCTAAATCACGCCTCTACATTATAGATCTTGGTGGGGACTAGTACATGGCTTACTAGCTCTCCCTCAAGATGTAGACCGAAAAGGGTGGAAATGATAAAGTCTTAACATAAAGAAAAATATCATAAAGGGATTTTTTTCGAAGCGTGGGAACTCACCAATAATCTTCAATATTGGAATCTGAATCCATCCACGAAATGGAATAGTCACCTCGTCATCTGTCCCTCATGGTTAGATCATGTAGGCAAAGAAGTATGTGCTGGTACATAGAATGTACTAAGTATGTAGGTATGCCACGAATCAAAAACATCATCATAATATTAATATTAATATGTATAATCATAAGCAATAGGATAAGGACACAATATGTATGAGCAATGCAAGTTTAAAATCATAAGAAGAGACATCATAGAACCTTTCATCATCATAACTTATATATGTGAAAATAAGACCATCACCGACATATAAGACCATGCAGACTTATGACATGGAATCTTGATGTTCACTCTACATCAAGCTGAGAGGAGTCTACTTTGCCAAGGTAAACTCTATCCTCACCTTATAGGCTCTATCCTAGCACGGTGAGAACCATTATTTGACCCCACCCTTTAGGCTCTATGCTAGCATGGTGAGTATCCATTAAAATCTATATGGATCCATTAGCACAACTTTAAGGTATAAAAACATGAACATCATTCCTATGGTGGCACATAGTTATGGTACTATAGAATCTACGAAAGCCCTATCGATGCTAAGTCATATCCAACGGAATACAAAAATCATACATATACATATTTTCAACATAATTCATACATCATTAAAATCATGCTTTCATAGTTTATAAATAATCATCATAATCTTTCACAAAATATTATGCCATAAGAATAGCCATCTACTTTAGCTTTTCATAAAAATATGGGTAGACATTCCCACCTTAACATCATCGTAAACATATGGCTTTTTTATAACCCTCTTGATCATAGCATCATCATTGTCATAATCATAAATCATACTTTTCCATATACTTGAAGTCATAACATAGTTCATCATAGGAGACTAGACTAAGTGTGGGTCCATGAATAAGTGAGTCAAAATCATGCAATTGAATACGATTCATAGGGAAAAACATGCAATTAAAACTAATTTGGATCATTAGTAAAGGAACTCACACCATATCATTAAGCTCTAATCTTGCATACTTGAAATCACATTATTACTTGAAAATCAAATTCATCATGAAATTCTTCGTAATTCAAGCATAGATAGGTTTAGTAATCATGGAATATTCATAATTCATGCATTGGGAATCATAGTATAAAATCCCATAAGAAATCATCATGAAATTTGATAAAAAGAAGAGTTTTGGATTGGGTTTCACAGACGAAACTAATCTGTGGATGAAGCCCTACATATCTCAAGTAGAATCCTTAAGAATTGAACAGAAAAATATGGAAATCCTTAACTAAACCTTCATGATTTTGCTCCAATAGAACCCTTGTCTTAGAGAGAGAAATACTGGAGCTCGCTTGGGTCTTCTTCGTTGATGGTTGAGGTTACATCCCCGCTATATTATGATCATAGGATTGCATCTCATGCATCATGGCATAGCATATTGTTATATTACTCTTTGGCTACATGCACTCCTTTCGCATCACTTGTCCCCTTGCTATGTTGTTGGGTCATACTATATTGTTATATGCATTGCATGCCCGCATACTTAGTGCATATTATGTGCTAACCCATACTTTTTTCTACATGTTCGAACCATGTAGGGATCATAGATGACTTCTATATTCCACCGAGCGACGTATGATCATCTTGAAGACTTTTTCTTGTGGTGAGCCCTTTTGTTCAAGGGAAATAACCACTTTCTATATAGCTACTGTTGCTTTTACTTTTATTACTTATGTATTGAGGGTGAGCCTCAAACTATGTCGAGGCCCGCTTCATTTATGTAGAGGCTTGTTGGACAAATTAAACTCTTGTACGTTGGATTGTAATTTTGTTAGACATTATGACTATTGAGATGTTATCATTATGAGCCTTGATTATGGAAATGGTATTGATTATGCTTATGACTTGATGTTAGGATTGTTTTGATTATGTGCTTATGTGGAAAGTCCCATAACCGTGGTGTGCCCCCGTAGCTTAAGTCCTACTTACCCGCCCATTAGAGATAACTGTTATGTGCTATATGAAATCATGGTCATCCCGTTCCCGGCAACATCCCCATAGCTTGAGTCCAAAGCCCTGTTTCCCTTAGAACTTATGTGTTATGTGTTTACTTCTGCGCTTTCGAACTGATGATGTGTGTGATGATGCTATGATGGCTTGATTGAGGACCTTCGGGTTCTCTTTTGCCATATCACATCTAGGCCTCTTATCCGCGTCGTGACAAAGACGGTATAAAAGCCCTAGGTTTGTAATGATCCTCGGAGTCCAACATGCTGCGTCAATTAGAGTCTTGTTTATGGGTGTGATGCGCGCCGTGTCTATGAAGAAAAGGCTATGACGACGTTTTAGGAATTTCCTCATTTTATTTCTTCCTTATGTCGTGTCGTGAGTTGTTATGATAGTTCTTTCTAAACTTTGGTATTCTTGTTGCTCTTTCAAAATATGCCTCCCAGAGAAGCTCCCCTTCCTCGTCAGGCTCCCGGAATTGTGGAACAAGCTCCTCGGGCATTGGTAGAGGAGCAGGTGTCCCATGCTGAGTTTAGAAATGTAGTATCTATGTTGGCCCAGGCTGTGTCTAACCAAACCCATCTGGTGAACCCCGTGAACTTTGGTACTCCGACCTCAAGGGTGAGGGATTTCACCCGTATGAACCCTCTAGAGTTCTATGGCTCTAAGGTTGATGAAGATGCTCAGAAGTTCATTGATGAACTCACCAAGGTGTTGACTATCATGGCTGTTGGATCAGAGGAGAAGGCGGAGTTAGAAACTTATCAACTAAAGGATGTAGCACAAATGTGGTACAACCAATGGCTTGTTGAGAGAATGGTAGATGTTAAGGTCGGATGGGAGGAATTCAAGATGGCCTGTCTTGATAGGTTCTTTCCTCTTGAGCTTAGAGAGGCTAAGATGACCGAGTTTATAAATCTCCGACAGGGTAACATGACAGTAAGGGACTATGCCCTTAAGTTCGCCAAGCTTTCTAAATATGCTCCTATACTTGTGTCGGATCCCCGTGCAAGAATGCACAAGTTCATCTCGGGTGTATCAGATTTGGTTGTGAAGGAGTGCCGAATGTCCATGCTTATTAGAGATATGGACATCTCGAGGCTGATAACTTATGCCGAACAAATTGAGGGTGAAAAGCTAAAGGAGAGGAAGGTGCATGAGGCGAAGAGGGCCCGACTTGATGGTGGGTTATCCAATGTCAAGAGTAGTGGTGGGTTTGGCCGTTTCCAACAAAGCCAAGGTTCGAATGTGAGAGTTGAAAATCCTAAGGTGCCTCCTCTTAAGGCACAAGTTGGGGTTGGTCCTCTATTTCCTCATTGTGTTCAATGTGGGGGAAGCCATGCGGGTGAATGTAGAAGGGTCTCGGGTGCGTGCTTTGGATGTGGTAGCTTGGACTACAAAATCTCAAATTGTCCAAGGAATGTGAAGAAGGACCAAGTTGCTCCCGGTGATCAAGGGCAACCAAAGGCCCCAGTTGGTGGTTCTCCTAGAAACAACCGGTTCTATGCTCTCCATGCCCGCTAAGAGGTGGAGGAAGCTCCGGACGTCGTGATGGGTATGTTGAAAATCTTTAACTTTGATGCTTATGCTTTACTTGATCCGGGTGCAAATTTATCTTTTATGACTCCTTTGTTTCCTATTAAATTTGTTGTGAGTTCTGAAACCTTGAAGGAACCTTATTTGGTGTATACTCCCGTGGGTGATTCTATTGTGGCCCGGAAAGTATATAGGGGTTGTCCCGTGTCGGTGTTGCATAATATGTTCCCCGACGACCTTGTAGAACTTGAAATGTATGATTTTGATGTCATTCTTAGGATAGATTGGTTGCATGCATCATATGCCTCAATTGATTGTAGAACTAGGCAAGTCATGTTCCAAGTTCCTAATGAACCTGTGTTGGAGTGGAAGGGTAGTGATTCCGTGGTTAAGGGTCATTTTATTTCCTACCTTAAAGCCCGGAAGATGATTGGTAAAGGGTGTATATATCATATTATGCGGGTTAAATATGTGGAGAGTAAGCCTCCTAAGCTTGAATCGATTTCAGTGGTAAATGAGTTTCCCGAGGACTTGCCCGGTATCCCTCTCGATAGAGAAGTGGATTTTGGTATAGATCTTCTTCCAGATACTCAATCTATTTCTATCCCTCCTTATCATATGGCCCCGACGGAGTTGAAGGAATTGAAAGATCAATTGAAAGACTTGTTAGAAAAGGGGTATATTAGGCCAAACATTTCACCTTGGGGTGCTCCAGTGTTATTTGTGAGGAAGAAGGATGAGTCTCTCCGGATGTGTATTGATTATAGGCAATTGAACAAGGTGACTATTAAGAATAAGTACCCGTTGCCTAGGATTGATGATTTGTTTGACGAACTTCAAGGGGCCACTCATTTCTCCAAGATAGATCTTCGCTTGGGTTATCACCAATTGAAGGTGAGGGAGTGTGATATTTCAGAAATGGCCTTCTAGACTCATTATGGGCATTTTGAATTTATAGTGATGTCATTTGGGTTGACAAAGCTCTGGCGATGTTTATGGATCTTATGAATTGGGTGTTCAAGCTGTTCCTTGATAATTTTGTGGTGGTCTTTATTGATGATATTTTGATCTACTCCTGTAGTGAACAAGAGCATATGGGTCATTTGAGGTTGGCTCTCCAAACCTTGAGAGAAAAGAAATTGTATGCCAAATTTAGCAAGTGTGAGTTTTGGTTGGGAGAAGTTTCCTTTCTTAGTCATGTGGTGTCCGGTGATGGCATCAAGGTTGATCCTAAGAAAACCGAAGCGGTGAGGGATTGTCCTAGACCATTG
>JBCEWC010005209.1:0-25507 GCA_038996855.1 Solanum aculeatissimum | reverse complement strand
TCTCTGTGATGTTGCTTTACTAACCCTTACTCTATCCCAGTACAATCTTACTTATTTTAGTTAGATTGATTAGTTGACAGAAATTGATCTACTCCTATTAATTAACTCTTTTCCTATTACTCACTTCCTTGATACGACAAGTGATACTAGACTAGTTATAATGTTGGCTACCGTTAAAAATTGATTAAAATAAAGAGATTAACTAATACATCCTAACATCGTCCAAGAATTTGCAAGTTATCCAATTTTATCTGAGTTAGTTTGTCATGGTTCCCACAACCCTAGTTGTGGATTTAGCCACGCATGATTGGAGTGTTTTCAGAAATTATGCAAGAAGAAGACATAATTAAAGTACTTACATGCAAAAATAGATGAACACATATCCAACTTCTCAATATAATTACAATCTTGAACTAAAATATTGTAGTAAAATCACAAAAATAATGTTGAAAATCAATCTTTTTTTCGTCCTAGGTTGTTCTCTTCTGTTCTCTTCGTATCTATTATTGTGTATGTCTTAAAAAATTCTAAAAACCTATTTACAATTCTTAAAATATGAAGTCAAAATAAAATAGGATAACATGTCGGCATCATTTTCAAGCATCTGTTACGGTTTATGTAGCAGTTCACGACTCGTGAAAGGGATCTCGTGGAATGTAGTTACATCCAGCAGACGCTTTTCAGGAAACCTTTCCATGGGAACTGCTACATAAACATTAAAAGTGTTGTATTTTGGTAGTACATCAACACCCTTAACTTAAAATTGTTGCTTGTCCTCAAGCGACGAACTCAATCTACTTAAGCAGCATAGCGGCACATAGACAGCAACCCAATGGCACAAGCTACATTAAAATCTCAACAAATTCCCAAGTCTCTTTCAAACATATATTAGATAGTCATCCAGTAACCCAATACAGACCATAATATCCAACAGTGTAGCTATGCAACCACAAATAAGTCACATATCACTGATTTGGTCAAGTATCAACAATGCAATGCAAGTTCCCTAACACAAAGAAGTCATTATACACTCTGGGTGATATTTCCAATTCAGGTTCATTAAGACTACATCAAAGACACTCACCCTCACAAAAGATATTCAAAAATTGTGCCCAATACTATATGTTATCCCCTATACTCTAGATCGTGACTTGTTGACTAGTCGGACTAGGATCATGTTAAGACTTTCTAAGCTTATAATGTAGGCTCAGGGGGCTTTGGAGTGATTTTATGGAAACGTAATGACTGAGACCCTCTTTGATACTGCATTATTCCACGCTTTTACCCTACCAACCTATCATTTTTACTTTCTTCTCCTTTTTCTCCATTTTTTTCATTTAATTTTTAGCACTTTGCCTTATTCATTCACATTGTTTTGAACTTTGACAAATTTTATCATTTTTCTTATACCCTTTTTATTCTTTTTCTCCTTTCTCTGTATCACTAAGTTTTTTCCTCTATTTCATGACTGCTTCTGATGCTAACCACCCTCAACTTAGGCTTTTGGCCTAAGATGAGGTGCACATTACCTATCCTCCTAAACAGGGCCACTTTTTGGGTAGCCACCCTCAACTTAAGCTTTTAACCTCAGTTGAGGTGCACGGTGTTCAAGAAAAGACCAGGGCTAAGTTTGGGATTATCATTCATTAAGGTCTAGGCTTGTTAGGTATTTACAATGAATAGAATCAATTTTAGGCTCAAAAATATCGATCAAGGGATACATAACATATTTGGTTGGTTATATTTAGGCTAAGTGGGATAAATCAGAACAATGACCTAAGAGCTTTTCCTAACCAACTAACCTAGAGTCTAAATCTGAGTAATAGGGCAAGTTCTGAATTAAAGCACAGAAAAGAATCATGCAATCAAGCTCACTCACTCATGGCACTGGTTTACATGTTAACACAAACCATTAGATCATGCTTTTTATCATAGTTCACACATGTTTATTAGAACAAACACTATCAGACACCTAATCATGCATGGGTACTATCAAACTAGCTAAATAAAAATTTGACGGGTATCATTTTTCACAAAAACATTACTATGCCATGGAAATTAATACTATGTGCTACTAATGCTACATAAACATCCTAAACATGCTGGTTCAACATAAAATAAAATCCCCAGGGAAAAAGAATACAGGCAAGAAAACCCTTTGGAATCGAAAATTGAGTAGTTATAGGCTAAAGTTATTCAGACTTCACTGAGGTCTTGTAACCACCCACGCCCCATCAAAAAGATTTTTCATTATCTTCAATGCACGTAAACAAAAGATAAAATACTGGGGTCAAAAGAAAACATACCTGGGCACCTAAGCGCCTCTCTCAGTCTTGGGTTGCCTCCTAAGTAGCGCTTGATTTATTATCGCGGCATGACTTAGCTCACTTGAGTATTCAGACTTCGTTAAGTGTGAATACTTCCACTGTCTTGATTTCTTCTTCATTTGGTACTTATAGTTCATCCTTGTCATCCCCTTGGTTCAGGTCAGTCTGAACCATCCTTGGTTGTACCTAGTTCCTAGAATGACACAAAATCACAAAACAGCATAACATGCAAGAGATAGAAGTTAATCCTCAAAACTATGGTGCACAAATCAAGTCTAGCTGTATTCCCCGGCAACGGCGCCAAAATGCTAAATTTTTCTCAGCCCACACCTTTACTCAGAGGTTAAAGCGGTTGTTATCAAGTATTTAACCTAACAATAGTTAAGATCAATCCCTCGAGGAATATGGTAGACTTTAGATTAGTAGAACTTGTAAATTAAATTGATTAACCCTATTATCTCCTAGAAAATAAGAAAATAAACACAAAGAAGGGGGGGAGGGTTCACAAGTGAAAGTAAAATATAAATTAAAATGCATGTGTTTGTAATCAAGAGAAAAGTGAACTAGGGCTATGTGTTCCCCATGACTCCCTAACTAAGTGCTCTTGGATACTTGCGACTCTTTTCTGGTATGTAGGTGCAGGACAGTAAGTTATGTCTCCTAAACCCTTGATCCAGCGTATAGGTAAATTTCATCATATTACTTGATCTATCTCTGTGATGTCGCTTTACTAACCCTTACTCTATCCTAGTACAATCTTACTTATTTTAGTTTGATTGATTAGTTGAGAGAAATCGATCAACTCTTGTTAATTAACTTTTTTTCTATTACTCACTTCCTTGATCCGTCAAGTCATAATAAGCTAGTTATAACATTGGCCACCGCTAGAAATCGATTAAAATGAAGAGATTAACTAATACATCCTAACACCGTCCAAGAATTTACAAGTTATCTAATTTTATCTGAGTTAGTTTGTCATGGTTTCCACAACCCTAGTTGTGGATTTAGCCATGCATGCTTGAGAGTGTTTTTAGAAATTATGCAAGAAGAAGATATAATTAAAGTACTTACACGCAAGAATAGATGAACAAAAATCCAACTTCTCAATATAATTGCAAACTTGAACCAAAAGATTTTAGTAAAATCACAAAAATGATGTTCAAAATCAACCTTTTTTTTGGCCTAGGTTGTTCTCTCCAGTTCTCTTCCTCTTTATTAGTGCTTATGTCTTTAAAATCCTAAAAATCTATTTATAATACTTAAAATATGAAGTCAAAATGAAATAGAATAAGTGTGTCAACATCATTTACATGCATCTTTTACGGCTTGTGTAGCAGTTCACAGCTCGTGAAAGGGATCTTGTGAAATATAGTTACATCCAGCAGGCGCTTTTCATGATACATTTCCACAAGAAGTGGAGGATTCCACGACCCGTGAAGGGTCTTGTCTGTACCACTTTTCAGCAACTCTTCCATCCCTGATCCTTGCTTCACGATCACAATCTACGGCTTGTATGCTAGTTCAGGACTCGTGGTCCTCTCTTGTAGAGTGAAAATCAATTTTCACCCCTACACTAGAAGAACAAAAGAAATCTCCTCTACGAATTGTGGAAGGACCCATGACCTGTAGAGAGTCTCGTATACCTCCAAAAACTGTAACTTTTCTGTACTTCACGTCCAAAGTCAAGCCAACACTAAAATCTTGCAAAATAAATAGAAACACACATCAGATATACTAACATCTCCTTGAAAACACACAAAATCCCAAGTTTTAAGCATTGAAAGTGTTGTATTTTGGTAGCACATCAATATAGTATCCCTTAACCTAGCTTCTATTGTTGTCTCGAAGGACTTCACCAATGCTATGGATATTAGAATAGGGGTTATAGGTTCCATCACAGCTAAGCTTAAAACCACTGATAATGCGAACAAACCATTTGATTGAAATATCAATTGTGCTACTAGAGAAAGATTGAGAGGGTGTAGAAGCAGTATAGGTGAACTCAATGATCTTGGTAATAATGGCTTGGAAGAATATATGTCTAGTAGTATTTTTACAGATGTTATGATTTTTGTAGAACTATATGTGCCAGAGCGCGAAGGGAAACAAATTTTCCAATTTATAATGTTATTTTTAAGAGCACTGTTTTGATCCTTAAACTTTCTAAGCCAATTAGGCGTCTCTACTGGAGTAAAGATATTCTGAATTTGCTAGAAGGAGGTTGCTAAAGTGCATTGAAAGGGGATGTGGTGAATAGTATCCTTGTTGGATCTACAAATAGGGCAGGTGTTCTTATTGACAATGTTAAATTGTGTAAGTATGTTTAGGAAGTTGATCATATCCACAAAGCCAAATGAAGAACATAATCTTATTGAGAGTGTGAAAATTCCAAATCCAGCTTCAATCGTCAAACCTAGGAGGGAAATAATTTATGAGTGTGTAAGCAAAGGACATTGAGAAGATATCATTGGTGGAGAAAGACCTAATAGGGGAGGAGTCAAGGTTTCTAGAGGTTTAGGAGATAGGAATCAAGAGAATCATATTCTTGATATCCTCGGGTAGGTTTTAAAATGCTGAAACAAAATATGGATGAAATTCCAATCGCCATTATGATGGATATCACAAATTCTAGTGTTAAGATCGATGAAGTGAAGAGGGCCATGGATAAGGGATTGAAGGTTGTGGTTGGGCACAATTCAATTTGAGTTCCAAATGTTAATAAGCGAGCAATTGTTGATCTTCCAAAGAATACAATGATTCCAAGCTTCCCAACCGTTTCTAATATTTTTCAAAATAAAGGAATAATTACTGGGATGAAGGGTATTGAATGTACTTTTAATCAAGTTGTTGGCCTAAAGCTTATTATGGTTAGTGAGGAGTCTCCATGTTAGGTTGGTTAACATAGCCTTGTTTTTTAAGGAGGCTTTGATTAAATCTAATCCCCCTCCTTTTTTTCCTTGGCCATTTGATTCAAGCTAACACAGTGAACCTTTCTCTTTTCAGCAGTCATACTCCAAATGAAATTTTATTGAATTTTGCCAATTTCATTGAGGGTTTGCTAAGGAAGCTGAATGTATCGCATAAAGTGGTTAGGGGTAATGTTGAGGATATAATAACTAAGCATCAGTCTACCAGTAGTAGAGAGCAATTTACTTTTCCAATTAGAATGTTTCTTCCACATATTATCTAAGATATAGGCAAAAGTTAGACACTTATACAATTAGGGGTATATTTTGATCACTCTCCTCATCATCATTAGAGGCTCTCTTTAGAGTTCATGAGGTAGCTACTTGTCACTTCTGCAAACATCACTTACTTTTTATTATGATTTTGTACTATTCTAGACAAAAACATATTTAGAATTGTACTGCTTTGAATATGATTTAATGCTTAAAAGCTTGTACGCGTGACACTAGGTTTTGGGAGTACTTATGAATTATGTTGCTTTCAGTACTAGAAAAGTGTTAATTACCTAAGTATACCTAAACAAAATTTTTGCAGATGTTACCTACAAATGTTTATGCAAAAACATAAAAATCCAACAAATTGATCATTTTTACATGCGGATTAGTTTTTCCCAAAAATATCTACAATTAAACTCACTGGATTATGTGAAAAAAAAATCCACAAATTTTCTTGAGAAAGATGATCACAAATAATATTTTCACATATAAATTTCTAGGTATATACAACAAGAAAATAAAAAAGATCTTTGAGTAACTGGAGGAAACTTTGCATGAAGACATACTTATGGATATTCCTGGGGTGTGACACCCCATAATTTTATTTTTATGTATACTTATGTTTCATGCCTCATTCTTATATTGGAAGTGGATTAAGATCATAAGAGACATCTAGTACTTAGCGGAGTTCAAAACATTACTATCAATTGAGTTTCTTATGTTAGATTATATAAGGGTCAAATTTAAATGCCCATAATTTTTAGCACACAAAGAATTAGGTGGCCTATGACCTACCAAATGAAAGGTTTTTGAATTAGCTTTCCAACTCTACTAATTTCACCTCATTTGAAGTTTGGAGTCAAAGGTTATGGACGTTTTACTACAGATTGCTAGAGTAGAGTGTACTTACGAGATGACTTATGGGTCGTAGTTTGAGTTTTGGCCTGTTTGATAAATCATGGGAAAAACTTTTAAAAGTTCATTTTTGAGCCCCCAAATTGACGGACCCAACTATGGGTCATAGGTGCACCTACGGGTTGTAGTTTGGGCTCATGGAATCAATCCATAGACCCTAAAATTCGCCCAAAAGTTTATGGATTGGTTCCTATGGGTCGTAGAAGTTTCTACAAGGAAAAGGTTGGCCCGTGGGAGACTTCGACAACTTTTTGAACCAAAGTTCCTAGACTGCCAACAAGTAAAAGTTGAGCACCAAAGGTCATGCAGAGTAGCCCAGAATTTTGAAATTCCAAAATGGAAGTGGGAGATAATCATATGGATTTCATCACCGGCTTACCGATGTCTCGCAGACAACATGATTCGATCTGGATGATTGTTTATAGGATGACTAAATCATCCCACTTCATAGCGGTAAAGACTACTAATACGGCAGAGGATTATGCCTGATTGTATATCCAAGAGATTATCAGGTTGTATGGAGTTCCGTTGTCCATCATATCAGATAGGGAAGTTTGATGTCACCAAAACTACACCTCCAATTAGAGAATAAGTGGTCGCTGTCAAAATATAGTACCTAATAAATGTTAGGGTCGAATCCCATAGGAAATATGGTTAGACCTGGAGCAATTATGAGTAATTAGAGTGAAATAATCTACTTATTTTTCGAAGGGAGGGGTTTGTAAAAAGCAAAAATTAAATCTAAACTAGTGCAACCAGGCAAGTGCAAGTGTTATGAAATTACTGGAAGAAGTAACTAGGGTATTGTGTTCCCCATGAATTCTTAACTCAGTATATCCAGACAATCGTAATCTTTTCTAGTGTGTAGCATGCAGAAGGACAAGTTATGTTTATCAAATCCTTTGATCCAGGCGAGAAGTAAATTTAACTGTGTGATTTGATCCATTCCCGCAGTGTGACATTACTAACCCTTACCTTTTGTTCTAGTACAACCACCCCTTGATCCAGTTAGGTTGATTAGAAGAGAGAGATCACATTGAATCCTGTTAATTATTCCCTTTCCCTATTCATTATCACCTTGATCTAATCAATAAGAATTTGGGCAAGTTCTAACGTTGGCCACCGTTAAAAAGCATTCACATCGAAGGGCATAATTTATACATACATGCACACTTTCCAAGAATTATGGATTAATTATATTTTACTTTGTTAGTTCTTCATGGTTCCCACAACCCTAGTTGTTGATTTAGCTATGCATGATCATTGTAGATGAAGAAATCATGTTATAGAATAGCATAATTAAACACTTACAATGATGAATTAAAGAACAAGCAATTCGAATCTTCACAAGAAATCACAATATTATAAATAAAAAATAATCACAATATTTTGAGTTCTCAATGTTCTCTCACGTTCTCTCTCTGTTCTCACACGTTCCATATGTAAAAAAACTTTAAAAACCTATTCATAACAAATGAATCAAATCCAAAATGAAATAGAAAAACTGAAATCGACAGGTAGAATGAGCAAGGTTACAGGGTATGAGGAGCCCAGGCCTGTGCCTGGGCTTCGTATCTTTTAATGCAAAAAATCTATTGTCAACCTACGAGACCTTCCTATGGGTCGTATTATGACATACGACCTGTAGGGGGTTTCGTCTGTTAACTTTACTGAAATCCTTCAAAACTTTGATCCTCTAGGCACGACCTTATCTACGACCCATCACAAGACCTATGACTTGTAAGTGACTTCGTTTGATAATACTTTAACAGTCAACATATTTTTTTTAATCTTCATCCTATGAAACCACTTATGGCCTGTGAAAAATTCTATGGCTCATATGATGACTCGTGGATGTAACTTCTGAAACCTGGCCCTTCACTGGATCTAACTCATGAAATCAACCTATGGCTCGTGGAGTGAACCATGACCCGTAGAGTGACTCATAAATCACCAAAAACCTGCAATCTACAACACTTGGCAAAAAAACACCCTGATTCCTGTAATCCTATAAAAAAAAATAACACAAAAACATATCAAACCTACTAACATCACTTTGACAACACAAAAACCCTAAGTTTTAAGCATCAAAAGTATTGTATTTTGGCAAAACTTTAAATGACACAAAATCCTCTAGTACTTAGTTGAGTTCAAAACTTTTCTATCAATTTTGAGTTTCTCGTGTTAGATTATGCAAGGGTAAATTTTAAATGATCATAACTTTTAGCATACAAAGAATTAGGTGGCATATGACCTACGAAATGAAATTTCTTTGAATTGGCTTTCCAACGCCATTGCCATTGATTTCACCTCATTTGGAGTTCGGAGTCAAAGTTATGGTCATTTCACTATAGACAGCCAGAGCAGAGTGTACTCACGAGATGACTTACAGGTCGTGGTTTGAGTTACGGCCCATCTGATAACTCATGGGAAAAACTTTTGAATGTCCATTTTTGAACCCCCCAACTTGACGGACCCAACTACGAGTTAGGTGCACCTATAGGCCATAGTTTGGATTCGTGGAATTGATCCAGAGACCCCAAACTTTGTCCAAAAGTCTACGAATTAGTTCGTACAAGTCGTGGAAGTTTATACGGGCCATAGGTTGGCCCATGGGAGACTTCGATAGCTTTTTTAGAAGGGTTATTCTTGTCTTTTATCACCCTTTCAAAGATTTAACTTGATGCTTTTGCACCTAAATAAATCCTAAAACATATCTAATCAGTCTTATTACGCAAAAACACATTCTCCAACTTAGAGGAAGGTTTCACGGGAAGAAAAAGGCAAGGATTTCAAGAAAATCTTATGAATTCTCCCAATCCATTTCAAGATTCAAAACTTTCAGGTATGTAAGGCTAACTAGAACATGGATTTTATTCTTCCATGTGCCCCATAACCTGAATTGTTGGGGTTATGAATGAATTGAGTCTTCCATAAATGTTTCTTGAATGTTTTTCTTAAATCCTAATATATTTCTATATAATTTAGCATGAATTACAATTTTTATGAATTAAATAGTTGAAATAGATGATATTACTTTTCTACATGAATTGTAGAATGAATTCTTGTTATTTTTACACATTGCACTTAAATGGGTATACATGAGTATAATTTAAGCTTAAAGAGTCTATAGAGTTCCTAAATGCTTTAACCCCACTTTTTTTTCTGAACACTATGATGTTGAATTGATGGATGATAGAGGATCTTTATGAGTCAATGATCTAAATTTTAAAAGAATGTTCCTAACCAAAGAATTGATAGTTGATGTGATGAATTGGGTTGACAAATGTCCCATGAGAGCGGTTGAATAGTTAACCATAGGGTTGATGTTTTATGAGCATGTTGAGTCTAGGGAGGAGTATTGAGCATCTAATTATGTAAGCGTGAGTCAAACTCAAACTCAATAACTATGTGGCCAGCGTAGGAGAGGATTGAACCATAAAATCAGATGTTTCCCTAATATCCCAAAAAGAGGACTTTATATTATTGATTATGGATACACTAATTTGATATTCTTTACCCTAGAAAGGTATTGGATGGATGTGGCAATGACATCACTTTGTTGTATCATCACTAGCTTATAGGTGATGGTTTTCAGTTAGAGAAACTCCCAAATAGGTCTGGATAGTACTCTAAGTGGATTGGACTAGATGGTATATGAATGGTCATTGTCTAAACTGCTTTCTTACTTTAGACTCTTGACTTGTTGATTTAGTTCCCTACTTCTTGAGTTGATCTATTTTGATTTGATATTATTCTATCTTTACAAGTTTCATTATGTCATTTTATATACTCATACATTCCATGTACTGACATCCATTTGGACCTGCATCTTTTCATGGTGCAGAGATAGGTACTAGCAGTCATCAATAGGCACCCCGTTGAGGAACCATTGCATCTAGTTGATTGGTGAGTCCTCCCCTGCTTTTGGAGGATATCATGTTTTTTTTCGAGCTTTGAGTTTAGACTTATTTTATTCTATTTTGAGGTAGTTATGGTTCTGTCATTGGAACCACTTTGTCGATGGATAGAGGCTTCATAGACTAGACTGTTGAGTTGAGATTGGCTAGTTTCTTTCATACTAGTCTTACTCAGTTTGATTGCTATATTATTTGTCCTTTGGCCTTTGATTATTAAATCATTATTGCTTCTATTAAGTATTTTTATGATTGATATCTTCCGCTGTTAGTTATGATTAAAAGAATGTAATTAGGCTAAGTGGTTCATTTGGGGGATAGCAATAGTCTCTGAGTGTCGGCCACACCAACGGTACCTTTGTGAGGCGTGCCACGAGGATTATTTTTGTAATAGTCCAACCTGCTAGTGATATTGTCTTCTTTGAGCCTAGGACCGCATAACTTTAAAATGCATCACTAGTAGGTAAGGCATATTTACGTATATACCCAACATCTCTCCTATATTTTTTCGAAGTGGGACTTTTCATCTTAAGATGATTTGTTATATACACCCCCTCTATGGACTTAGCGTCCTCACTGAGGTTTGCCCCACCGATGGGATTCACTTAGATTTAGCACTGAGGTTTGCCCCGCCTCATTGGGATTCGCCTAAACTTAGTTGAACTCTAGCCTACATCGACAAGGCTGACACAAGAGTGGCTCTGATAAGGTCAGGTTTCAATGGTCCGATGAGTGTGAGAGGAGTTTCTAAGAGTTGAAAACAAGGTTAACCACCGCCCCAGTATTGACCTTACCTGAAAGAATTGATGGATTTATTATTTATTGTGATGCCTCAAGAGTAGGATTGAAATGTGTATTGATGCAGAAGGGTAAAGTTATTGCTTATGCTTCTAGGCAACTCAAGGTGCATGAGAAGAATTATCCCATATATGACTTAGAATTCACAATGATGGTGTTTGCTCTCAGGAACCACTAATATGGAGCATATGTTGATGTATTCATAGAACATAAAAGTCTACAATATGTCTTACCCAAAAAGAGCTTATTTTGAGGCAGAATAGATAGCTTGAATTGCTCAAGGACTATGATATAGCATCCTGTACCACTCAAGTAAAGCTAACGTGGTTGTTGATGCTCTTAGCAGGTTATCCATGGGCAGTACCTCCCATGTCAAAGAGAGGAAGAAGGATATAGCCAAGGAGGTTTGTAGACTGGCACGATTGGGAGATCAATTGGATGAATCAGGTGAAGGTGGAGTTTTTGTGCATAATAGGTTCTTACATCATCCCTATTAGTGAGGTGAAGGAGAAGTAACACCAAGCTACTATATTACTGCAATTGAAGGTAGATGCGCATAAGCAGAAGGTGATGGATTTCACAAAAAGGGAAGATGGAGTGTTGAGATATCAAAGCAGATTATGTGTTCCAAACATTAATGGTATTCGAGAAAGGATCATGGAAGAAACCCATAATTCTAAATATTTGATCCATACGAGCTCGCCTAAGACGTACCATGACTTGAAAGAACTTTATTGAGGGAGTGGGATAAAAAGAGACATTGTCGAGTTTATGTCCAAGTGCCTGAATTGCTAATAAGTTAAAGTTAAGCATCAAAGGCCATGTAGAGTAGCTCAGAACTTTGAGATTCTATAATGAAAGTGGGAGATGATTAACATGGACTTTGTCACAGGTTTACCGAGGTCCTGTAGATAGCATGATTCAATTTGGATGATAGTTGATAGAATGACAAAATTTGCACACTTCTTGGTAGTAAAGATGACTGACACTACGAAAAATTATGCCCAATTATATATAAAAGAGATTGTTAGATTGGATGGAGTTCCTTTGTTTATCATCACAGATAGAGGAGCTCAATTCACTTCTCAATTTTGGAGATCTTTCTAGAAAGACTTGGGTTCAAAGGTCAACCTTAGCACTACTTTTACCCACAGATCGATGGCCAGGCAGAGTGCATAGTTCAAACTTTTGAGGATATGTTGAGGACTTTTGTCATTGAATTTAAAGGTAATTTAGACGACCATTTGCTTCTGATTGAGTTCACCTACAAGAACAGTTTTCATGTGAGCATCCAAATGGCTCCTTATGAGGCCCGCTACGGGAGGAGATGTAGATCACCAATTAGGTCATTCGAAGTGGGCGAGGTAGATTTGATTGGACCAGAATTGGTTCACCATTCTATGGAGAAGGTGAAGATCATAAGAGAGAGATTGAAGACTAATCACAGTCGACAAAAATCCTATACTGACATTAGAAGGAAAGACTTAGAGTTTGAGGACGATGATTGGGTGTACTTGAAAATATCACCCATAAAGGGAGTGATGCGACTTGGGAAGAAAGGAAAGTTGAGTTCAAGGTGCATTGGTCCTTATTAGATCATAATGGGAGTGGGAAATACAGCTTACGAGTTGGAGCTACCCCTAGAGTTAGTGGTCATCGATCTAGTCTTCCATATTTTCATGCTTAAGAAGTGTTTAGGAGATCTGTAATTGGTTGTGCCTGTTGAGAGTACTGGAGTGAAGGACAACTTGAGCTATGAGGATACTCCCACTCAAATCCTTGATCTTCAAATTCATAAGTTAAGAACCAAAGATATTTCATCTATCAAGGTGTTTTGGAGAAATCAATTTGTAGAAAAAGCTACTTAGGAAGCTGAATAGGATATGAAGGTTGGGTACCCACATTTATTCCTACCTACTAATGATGAAGGGGTTGATGGTAAGGATTCTTCCCTATTCCTTGAGTTTCTTTCTATTGTGAGTCTGTTGTCGATAGTGTCCTAGAATCCAGTTGATGATCTTTTTGATTTGTTGATTATTTGTTTGCCTAACTACTTGATTGATAGATTGCATGAGTGATTTGTGAACTACTTGATGGTTAGAGTTCCTGATAGGATTGTGCCCTGACTAGGTTCCTAGATCACCCTTCACTCACTAACGAATGATCCCAAGGGGGAGATATTGTAATACCCCTACTTCATTCCATCTAGTCTGAGTAAATACCCAGGAGAAGTTGAGGGAAATGACTTAGAAAGTCACCAGAAGCAACCACGAAAGGTAATATACGACCCATAGAGTGATCTATGGCCCGTAGATGGGACCTCGTAGTTGCCCATGTGACCTAGAAAATTTTTCTAAGTCTAAGGCCCATGTACGAGACCTCCTATGAATCGTACTTCAATCCACGAGCGATAGAATGGGTTTCGTGGCTTGATGTTTCAAAAAATCAACTTTCTAGATCTTGAACCATGATTAACAAGATGACCCGTCAATCATTTTATGGCCTGTAGTAAGGGATTTTGTATATCCTAGGTCAAATTTTCAGTAACCCAATTTTTGGGAACCTCCCATCTACAAGAGGCCACTAATGACCCATAGAAGGAATCACGACCTATAAACGAGGTTTCATGGTTACCTGCGATAATTTTAAGAAGGGTAATTTTTGTCTTTTCCTACCCTTTTTAATTAAAACCCACAAATATTTGGACTTGTTTTGGATCCCTTATCAGTACCGTAAAGGTATTATTATTCATTCTACACGTAGACCTTTTGAGAGCATCAAGAAAGGGAGAAAGCTAGGGTTACGAGCACGTGACTGGAGATTATTCAGAGTTGATTGTTTTTCAAAATTCAAGGTATGTAAGGCTACTTAAAGAGTTGGATTGAATTCTTTCACGCGCCCTTTCATCTATTTTAGTTAAATTTGTGAATAAGAAGTGAGTATTGAAAATCTTATGATCCTAATCTTCAAGTTGCATGCATTTGTTTCGAGCTCACATAAATATACATGAACGAATTCATAAAATTGCATGTTGTTTATATGAAATTAAGGTATTAGCGTATACTTGACACTATGAACCCTAACTTGCATCATTCTATGAAACAATGTGAATTGAAGGAAACTGAGATCGTGATTGTGAATGTCTGAGTTGAGTAAACTTAAGCTTGATTAAACAAGAGTGTCATGCCCCAGGAAGGTATACTTGGTGTGGCTGGAACTTGAAGAACCATTGTTGATTCTCCAAGAGAACCACCTGGCCTCATCATCACATCAACTCAACAGCGAAAGAAATACTCAAATAATAGACATCATATGGATAGATATGACTCTACTAAAACATGGTTCCAATGAATAAGTTGGAAATAAACATACTCAAAAAATTCTCTACTCAGTGTCTGTGAAGCCTCTAATCAATAATCTAGATGGTACCATGACAGGCTACGGATACCCTAATCAAGGAAATAAAATACTCAATCGAAATCAGAAAATAGAGGGGCTCCTCTAAAAAGGAAGGAAGGCTCACTAACTCTGAGAATGCACTACACTGGACCTCAATGATGTGCGGGTTTGAGCCCTATATCACCTATATATGCATCATAAAATGATGCAGGTTCAAATGGATGTCATTATATGGAATATACTGGTATGTAAAATGGCTTACGAAAGTGAAGCTCAACTCACTCACCTCAACTCAAACACATAACTTGACTCGATAAATAAGCATATTTAAAATAAGTCATGCTTTTAAAAAGTAGACTCAGTTGTGCTTAACTTAGTTTAAAATGTTATGCTCAATCAGTGTTTGCTTAGGAGTTTCTCTTAACCGATATCCAATCCCACCACCTTCAGTTTGGTGATGCACAATGAAGGCGACATCATTGCCACGCCCGTCCTAAACTTTCCAATGAAAAGGATGATCAACTCTTTTATGGATCCATAATAAACGTCCATATTTTCGGACAAGAGTTACCAGAATGTGTTGTATGATTATCCTACACTGGCAACGTAGTTTTGTGGGTTAGAATATTATTTACTCACTCCTATCTCAGTGCTCGATACTCCTACCAAGACTAAAATATGCTTAACTCATCAATCAACTCAAATCCCAATAATACTCATATCAATCAACTCAAATCTTAACCATATTGGGTTATCTCAATCTCAGCTCATCTCAGTTTCTCATCAACTCAGTTTATCAGACTTAACTCAGACCCAAACAGTCATTCAGACTCACTCAGTTAGACTCATCATGGAATGTAAGAAAAATGCATAAATGTACATGTGATTAAAATACAATATGCTTCTTATGCTCAATGTAGCTTAAGTTACTCAACTCAGGTAATCAAAATCAAACCTCAACTCAGTCCATGTATAGAATTTCATAGAAATCATGCAATTTACGGTTCATGATATCAATTATAAAAGTTATATCACAATTTTGTATCAGTAGTTGTGCAATACTGCAATAATCTCATACATCATCATAAGAATTCAAAAAGAAATGCAGAAAATTTGGTGTTTAGATGATAGGATTATCAAAACTCAACTCTTATGCAAGGGCATGTGAACAAACATAGTTCAACACTTTAGGAAGCCTTATATACCTAGAATTTTGAAGAACAATCAACTCCTTCATGATCTCTATGTTTGAACTCAAAACCCTTTATTTTCTCTCCTCTCGTTGCTCTCAAGAAATATCTAAGCGTGAAGAATGGTGAAAATATGCTAGAGTTTTGTTCTATGACATAAATTAAGTCCAAAACAGCCAAGGATTGGATTAAAAAGGGGTCGAAATGGACAACATTTCCCCTGTTAAATTTGTCAACCCAACTTATGAGACCCTGTTTACGGGCCATAAGTCTATTTATGAGCCGTAAGTTTGTCTCGTAAATTAGGTATCAAAATAATTTTGTTACTAGAAGGTTTCTACGAAACACCTCTATGGGTCATAAGAGGTTTTATGGATCGTAAGTGCCCCTCATAACTCAATATCCAGCTTTCAGAAGTTCATTCTAAATAATCCACTTACGGGTCGTATCAACTTATATGGGTCATCTGTTTCACTCGTAATCTAACATTTTGATAAGTCAATTTTAAAATCTCAATTCACGAAACTATTTCTATGGGTCATGTATGATCTCGTATCTTGGGTCCTCAGACTTATGAAAATTTGCTAAGTATCAAGGTGACGTATGAGACCCCACCTATGGGTCGTAGATTACTCTACGGGCCATAGATGGCCCTCATGGTTTTCTTCTAGTGACTTTTCTCAGTTCTTTTTCTTAATTTTCTTTGGGTCTCATCTCAGATTAGGTAGGATGAATTTGGTGGTGTTACATTTTCTCCCCCTTGGGATCATTCATCCTTGAATGAAGAGAAAAAATCTAGGAACTTAGTCAAGGCACTAATTCTATCATGAACTCCAACACTCATACAACTCACAACTCATTATGAAATCAAGCAAGAAAGCAAGTAAGCAAATAAGCAGTCAACAATCAACTCAATAATCACTCAGACTCTACGACTCTTTCGTTAGTCCGACTCAGAATAAAATGGAACTCAAAGGAATAGGAAAGAATTATTACCATCATCTCTCTCATCGTTAGAAGGTGGAAATAAGTGTGGATATTTATCTTTCATATCCTTCTCAACCTCCCATGTAACTTCTTCTACAAACTGATTCCTCCACAGTACCTTGAAAGATGCATTCTCTTTGTTTCTCAACTTCCAAATTTATTTATCAAGGATTTGGACAGGAATCTCCTCGTATTTCAAGATATCTTTTAATCTGATACTCTCAACTAGCACAAACACTGTGGATCTCCCAAACACATATTAAGCATGGAAATGTGAAAGACCAGATGGATGGTCGCTAACTGTGGTGGTAACTCTAACTTATAGGCTACATTTCCCATCCTCTTTTTAATCTGGTAAGGGACAATATACCTCGGACTCAACTTCCCTTTCTTGTCAAATCATATCACACCCTTCATAGGTGATACTTTCAAATATACTCAATCATTGACCTCGAACTCTATATCCCTCCTCCTAACATCAGTATACGATTTATGCTGATTATGTGTAGTCTTCAATCTTTCTCGGATGATCTTCACCTTCTCCATGGCCTGGTGAACTAAGTTTGTCCCAATCAACTCTACCTCACCCACCTCGAACCAACCAATCGGTGATCTATACCTTCTCTCATAAAGTGCCTCATATGGAGCCATCTGAATACTTGAATAGAAGATGTTATTGTAAGTAAACTCAATCAAAGGAAAATGGTCATCCCAATTACCTTTAAAGTCAATGATGTAGGCCCTCAACATATCTTCCAAAGTATAAATAGTGCACTCTGCCTGGCCATCAGTTTGAAAGTGAAAAGTCGTACTAAGATTCACCTTTGAACCCAAGTCTTTCTGGAAGGATCTCCAAAACTGTGCAGTGAATTGGGCTCCTCTATCTAAGATGATAGACAAAGGAACTCCATGTAGTCTAAAAATATCTTTTATATATAATCGAGCATAATCCTTTGTGGTATCAGTCGTCTTTACTACTAGGAAGTGTTAAATTTGGTCATCTTGTCAACTATCACCCAAATCAAATTATGTTGTTTGCAAAATCTCAATAAGCCTATAATGAAGTCTATGTTTATCATCTCCCACTTCCATTCTGGAATCTCAAAGTTTTGAGTTGCTCCACATGGACTTTGATGCTCAACTTTAACTTTTTGGCAATTTGGGCACTTAGAAACAAACTCAGCAATGCCCCTCTTCATTCCACTCCACCAATAGACCTCTCTCAAGTCATGGTACATCTTAGTTAACCCTGGGTGGATGGAATACCTAGAGCTATGGGTTTCTTTAAACATATCAAGGAGTTTGTAGTATGTATTCAACCTATGAGAGGAATTATCTAACCCATGATCTAGAGCTATGGGTTTCTTCAATCATATCAAGGTACTCTTGGAATACTCTATTCATCAAATCCATGAAGGTTGCAGGTGCATTTGTCAACCCAAAGGACATTACCATGAACTCGAAGTAACCATATCAAGTTTGAAAAGCTATCTTCAGGATCTCACATTCTCTTACTTTCAACTAGTGATAGCCTAATCTCAAGTCTATTTTGGAGAAAACAGTGGCACCTTGAAGTTGGTCAAACAAGTCATCTATTCTCGGGAAGGGATATTGTTTCTTGACTGTCACCTTATTCAACTAGAGGTAGTCAATACACATCCTAAGGGAACCATCTTTCTTTCTCATGAACATAACTATAGCACCCTATGGTGAAACACTCACCCTAATAAATCCCTTCTCAAGCAAATCCCTCAACTGCTCCTTCAACTTTTTCAACTTAGCAGGAGCCATTATATACAGCAGAATAGAGATAGGTTGCGTGTCAAAAAGAATATCAATCCCAAAGTCAATATCCCTATCAAGAGAGACTCCTGGTAGATCCTTAAGAAACTTACTCACAATCAGGACGGACTCAAGAATAGGAGGCTCAATATCATCAGACTTAACTCGCACGAGGTGATAGATACATCCCTTAGAAATTAGTCTTCTAGCCTTGAGGTAGCAAATAAACTTACTCTTAGGCGCAACAGAATCTCCCTTCCACACAATAATAGGCTTATTCAGAAACTGAAATTTGACAGTCTGAATTCTGTAATCAATAGAGGAATAATAGGCGTGAAGCCAGTCCATGCTAAGGATCACGTGAAAATCAATCATATCCAACTCAATAAAATCAGAAAAAGTATCCCTATGGTAGATGGACACCACACAATATCTATAGACTCTCTCGTCGCGAATAGACTTACCAACAGGAGTAGAAACAGAAAATGGCTCAAGCAAGCACTCAAGAAGGATCTCCAATCTACCAGCCATATATGGAATCACAAAGGAACAAGTCGTGCCCAGATCAAGTAAAGCATAATGATCAAAATTAAAGACTCAAAGCATACACATCACAACATCTGTTGCAAGCTCTTAGTTCTGTCGTTCCCCATCGCATATAGATGGTTTGTCCCACCACTTATCCCTGGTGTAGTACCTCTCTAATTATCTCTATCTGGTGGTGTTGTGGCAGAAGACTGGCCTTATTGCCTCACATCGGACACTCCCTCTGAAAATGGCTTGGTTGGCCACACTTGTAGCAACCGTTCTCTCTATCTCTCCACTCTCTCAGGTACATCCTGCCATATTTCTTACAAAGTGCCTTCCCTTTCGATCCAAGGGTCACATTAGCCTATGACTGTGAACCTTGTTCCCTAAAGTTCAGTTGGCCTTAAGACCTCTGATCATACCGGGTATTTCGAGTTGGTGCACTGGTTGAAGATAGTGCATAGCTATTTGACCTCTTCTAGAAGTAAGACTTATCCCCCTTACTTTGCTTTGGCTGGTTGGGCTCAGGCCCTGCTGACTTGGCATTTTTACTCAGATGCTCTTCTCTATATCTCTTCTTATCCTCCACAGTTTGCTGGGCATAGATCATAACTTTGGAAATGTCCATACTTGGGATCAGCAATGCCGTTTTGCACTCTTTCTTCACATGTCTACCCAAGCCGAATACAAACTTCCTCATTCTTTCCCTTATGTCCTAGACCATCTCTGGAGCATATTTGGACAACTAGATAAACTTGAGGCTCTATTATTGATAGTCAACCCTTCCTACTTCAAGTTCACGAATTCCTCAATCTTTGCCTCTCTCAGCTCCTAGGGAAAGAAGTGGTCGGGGAAGACATTCTCAAATTCACTCCACTCAGCAGGCTCAATATCCTCACCTCGGTCCTCTTCCCATTGATTGTACCAAACATTTTCCACATCTTTAAGTTGGTATGCAGAAAGCTCAACTCTCTTAGTTTTAGTCGCATGCATGGCCCTCAACACTTTTCAGATCTTATCAACGAAATTCTAGGGGCCCTCCTCAATCTTGGACCCTGTGAAGATGAGTGGGTTCATCCTCAGAAAATCCCTAATCCTGGTTTCAGCAGTTGGCTCTTGAGAACTGGTACTAGGAGCCCGTAAACTTTGATTCCCACTCTGAGAGGCTACCAGTTGGGTGAGTATAGTGATAGCTCGGCCTCTATAGTCGAGGCAGGTGGATCAATAGGTGTATGTGGAACACTAGTAGCTTTAGTTGGTCGACCCCGACCCCGACTCCTTGTCTCCATCTGAACAGGCACCTCAAGAGGGAGATTCTTAGCATTGCTATCTGAAACATGTCTTTGGATGGAATTATACTTAGGAGGCATTATCTGCATATGTGTAATGCACGAATTAGAAAAGAGCTTTAATAGAGTTAAACTTTATTGCACGAACTCAGAATACAAAAGAGGTATAACCATTCGTAATGTCCTATAGCCTCTTGCTTATAAAGTGTGGTGCATAACACACCCATAAATAAGACTCTACTAGATACGGCTTCATAGACTCTTGAACTCTATGCTCTGATACCAAGTTTTCATATCCCGAGAGGGTACCCTTGGCATGGCCAGCACTTGAAAAACTATTTTTAATTGCCCAAGAGAACCACGTGGCCTCATCATTACATCAACTCAATAGCGGAAGAAATACTTAAATAATAGATATCATATGGATCGATATAACTCTGCTAAAACATGGTTCCAATGAATAAGTTGGAAATAAACATACTCAACAAATCCTTTACTCTATGTCTATGAAGTCTTAATCAATAATCTAGATGGTACCATAACAGGCCATGGATACCCCAATCAAGGAAATAAAATACTCAATCAAAATCAAAAAATAAAGGGGCTCTTTCAGAAAGCAAGGAGAGCTCACCAACTCTGAGAATGCACTGCACTGGACCTCAACGATGCCCGAGCTAGAGTTCTCTATCACTTGTTTTGCATCATGAAATGATGCAGGTCCAAATTGACGTCAATACATGAAATATACTTATATGTAAAATGGCTCAAGAAAGTAAAGCTCAACTATTTACCTCAACTCAAACAACTCATAACTCGACTCGATAAATAAGCAAGTTTAAAATAAGTCATGCTTTTAAAAATAGACTCAGTAGTGCTTAACTCAGTTTAAAATGCTATGCTCAATCAATGTTTGCTTAGGAGTTTCTCTTAACCGACATCCAATCCCACCACCTTCAATTTGGTAATGCACAATAAAGGCAAAGTCATTGCCACGGCCATCCTAAACTTGTTAGGGTAAAGAATGATCAACTCTCTCATGGATCCATAATAAACCTCCACCTTTTGGGACAAGAGTCGCCAGAATATGTCATACGACTATTCTATGCTGGCAACATAGTTCTATGGATTAGAGTAGTTATTTACTCGTTCTGATCTCAATGCTCGATACTCCTCCCAAGACTAAAATATGCTCAACTCATCAATCAACCTGAATGTCAATAATACTCATATCAATCAATTCAAATCTCAACCTCAATGGATTATCCAATCTCATCTCATCTCAGTTTCTCATCAACTCAATCAATCAAAGAATTTAATCAGACTCAAGCGGTCATTCAAACTCACTCAATTAGACTCATCATGGAATGTAAGCTAAATGCACAAATGTACATGTGATTAAAATGAAATATGCTCCTCATGCTCAATTATGCTGAAGTTACTTAACTCGAGTAATCAAACTCAAATCTGAACTCAGTCCATGTACAAAATTTCATAGAAATCATGGAATTTAAGGGTTATGATATCAAGTATAAAAGTTATATCCCAAATTTGTATCAGTAGTTGTGAAATGCAACAATTGTCTCATACATCATCATAAGAATTCATAATAAATGCAGAAAATTTGGTATTTAGATGATAGGATTATCAAAACTCAACTCATATTCTCAATTTCAACTCAAGTAGGTGCAGGGGCATGTGAACAAACATAGTTCAACACTTTAGGAAGCCTTATATACCTAGAATTTGGAAGAATAATCAACTCATTAATGATCTCTATGTTTGAACTTAAAACTCTCATTTTCCTCTCCTCTTCATTACTCTCAAGAAATCCCTAAGTGTGAAGAATGGTGAAAATATGCTAGGGTTCTATTCTAGGACTTAAATTAAGTCCAAAATAGCCAAGGATTGGGTTAAAAAGGGGTAGGAAAGGCAAAATTTCCCCTGTTAAAACTGTTAACCCGACTTACGAGACCCCATTTATGGGATGTAAATTCATCTCCTAAGTCAGGTGTCGAAATATTTTAGTTACTAGAAGGTTTCTACGAAACACCTCTACGGGTCTTAAGAGGTTTTACGGGCCATAAGTTCCCCTCATAAATCAATATCCAGCTTTCAGAAGTTCAACCTACGAAACTCACTTACGGGCTGTATCAACTTATACGGTTTGTCTTTTGCACTCGTAATCCAATATTCTGAGAAATTAATTTTGAGATCTCAATTCACCCAAAACTATTTCTATGGGTCGTGGAATCCCATACTGGCCATGTACCATCTCGTACCTTGAGTCCTCAGACTTAGGAAAATTTGCTAAATATCAAGGTAACCTACGGGTCGTAGATTACTCTATGGGCTGTAGATGGCCCTCATGGTGTTCTCCCAGTGACTTTTCACAGTTTTCTTTGTGTTTCATCTCAGATTAAGCAGGATGAATTTTGGGATGCTATAATGAGGGGTATAATTACTTGTCCAAATGCATATGTAATGTGTATCTTACGTGTCTTATGTGATGAACATGATTGAGTGGAGTCTAAATGACTATTTGAGTTTGAGTTTGAGTTTGAGTCTTGATTGCATGCATGGTTGATGATCCTAATTGGTTAAATTGTTGAGTGATTGAGTTGACTTTGATTGGAGGAAATATAAAAGAGATGAGATTGAGTTAATTGGCATGAGCTTGTTTTAGTCTTGAGAGGAGTATTAAGCACCAATAAGGGAGCAAGTAGATAACTACTGTAACCCATAAAATATGTTGTCAGTGTAGGATAGTTGCACCGTTAATTTGGATAACTCATGTCCCAAAAAGAACTTTGAATCTAAGAGGGGTTTGATCATCCCTTACCTTGGCAAGTATTGGACGGGCATGGCAACAACATTGCCTTTGTTGTGCATCACCAAACTAAAGGTGGTGGTATTAGATATCGGTTATGAGAAACTCCAAAGCAATACTTGATAGAGCATATAATTTTTTAAGCGAGTTGTATAATACTGAGTTTATTTTCAAAGCATGATTTATTCTTAAACGTGCATATTCATAGAGTTGAGTTATGGATTGTGGAGTTGATTGTTGAACTAAGTTGATAGACTTGAGTCTGATCCTAATTTTCTTTAGTCATTCTTACATACCATTATATTTCATGTATTGACGTCATTTTGGATTTGTATCCTTAATGATGCATATACTGGTGATAGAGGTCTTCAGCAAGCACATCATTGAAGTCCAGATCCTACTTCCAAACTTGGTAAGCCATCCTTTCTGCTCGGAAGAGCCCTTTTCCTTTTATGGAGTATCTTTATTTCTTTGATTTGAGGTAGTCATGGTCTGTTGTGGTACCATCTAGACAGTTAGATAGAGGCTTCATAGACTAGATTTGGGATTGTTGATTTGGATATTGTCTGGCTAGTATCTTTCATACTAGTCTTGATTTGTTTTGAGTTAGATTTTTGTTCATTATTTATTGATAGTCTTTTTCTTGAGTACTTTCTTCCGTTGTTGAGTATGATGTGATGATGAGGCCAGGTGGTTCTCTTGGGGAATCAACGATGGTTCTTCAAGTGCCGGTCACGTCAAAGGTACCCTCCCGGGACATGACAATTTCATGAAAATTTAATTAGGGATATACATATGTGGGAATGTACCTAGGAATTTGATACATATGAATTTACTTGGGGATTATTTGATGGAGATTTACTTGGGAGTATAAGTACATGCGAATTTACTTGTGATTTAAATATATGCAAATTTGCTTGAGAATTATTTGATGGGAATTTAGTAGTGCATATACGTGCAGGGGGATTTACTTGGAATTTAGATATAAGCAATTTTACTTGGGGATTATTTGATGGAAATTTACTTAGGAATATAAATACATGGGGAATTACTTGCAATTTAGATATATACGATTTTACTTGGGAATTATTTGATGGAATTTACTTGTGGATAGACCTACCCGGAAATTTACCTTAGAGTTTGATATATACAAATTTACTTAAGAATTAGTTCATGAAGATTTACTTGAGGATATAAGTACTTGAAAATTTATGAATCAGTTCGTGAAGATTTACTTGAGGATATAAGTACTTGGAAATTTATCTTAATGGAAGTTTAAGTGAATCATTCAATAAATAATTTTTTATTAGGCAAAAAAACTAAAAAAATGTATATCATTGTATATCTTAACTATATATTATTTTATTCCTACATGTATTAAAATAATTTATTTAATTATTGAAGTTAACATACATATATTTATTTGTAAACATTTCAAGTGACACTTATGTTTTTTAAAATCAAACACTTGCACTATTTGAAATCCTACACTTAAACCTCCTGTGAGGTATATTTATCACTAAGTACGTTAAACTATAATTGTTTAATAAGTACGATAAATATATAATTAATAAGATTCACCAACTGTTACTAATAATTTTCTTGAACTTTGAACATAAAAGTTATTTATTTTTTAATTTAATTATAATATTTTGTACAAATTTTTTTTTTTCTTGAACCAAGGATATATCGAAAACAGTTTTTCTACTTCCTGAGGTAAGAATAAGGTTTATGTACACTCAATCTTCACCAAATATTTCTTATTTAAGAAATTGAATAGATACATATTCTCAACAACAACAACAACAAAATGCCCTTCTTTTTTTTTTTTTTTTTATCAAAGGTATGAATAAAGATCTTCAACCAAATTATTTTTTTCTAATTTCAAAAATAAAAAAATGCATTATAATTTTCATATATTCTTTTATAACACAGTTAATTATGTATATACCTCACATGAGATGTAAGCTTAAGATTTTCCTAGTATATTAGGTAAGTTTTAAATTTTAAAATACATCAGGTGTACTTAAAACTAAATCATATATATTATGGGAGCGTTCAACGTAATTAACCCAAAAATATATATACTTCTTTTGTATACTTTTACTTATCCATTTTAAACTTTCTATGCTTCGTAAGAAACAATGATTGATATGAGTATTTATCACTATCTAGTTTTAAATTTTAAAATACATCAGGTGTATTTAAAACTAAATCATATATATTATGGTAGCTGTTATATTGAAAAAATGACTTGTTCTTCGAAAATTCAATTAATTACTCAATTAGTTTGAATAAAATCGAATTCTCGAAATTTACAGAGTCGCCACTTAATTTTTAAAGTTTAAAATTAAGAAAACTAAATT
>JBCEWC010005208.1:0-25507 GCA_038996855.1 Solanum aculeatissimum | reverse complement strand
TTTTCTTTTTATTTGTTCAAATATGTTGTTGTCAAATATTATTTTTTGTTCTGAAGATTCTTGGTCTTGGTATTCTTCCTGTATTATTATATTTATATTTGTTTTCATATATTTTTTCATCTATTGAGAATTCTTCTTTATTCATTGTGGAATCTGTGCATAATCATTTATGTCATGGTGGTTTATATACTCAAGGTTTTCTATTTGGGATTTTAAATTTTTTATAACTTTCTTTTGGGATTCTATTGATTTTTTACATACTCCTGTAATCATGTTATACTCAAGTCTATATTATCTGTGTGTTAGTTCTTGTCTTAATTCTTTGATTCTTTATTTGAGTTCTCTGTGGTATTCTTTATTATTCATAGTTTTGTCCTTTGTTGTTTTAGTCCTGGGCTAATACTCAAAGGCTCTTCAATACTATAGAGGAAAGAAATTAACAGACAGTTTACCCTCTGTGATGCATCCTGAAGCAAGAGCTTCAGGAAATGTGAATGCAACTACTGGTATATCTTATACACACTCTTTAACTTGTCTAGCTAATAAAACTTTTAGCTCTTGGATTATAGATTTAGGAGCATTGGAGCACATGTGTTTCAATCCTCAAGTTATCACGTCCTTGACTCTACTTCCTTTGACATGTCTCAAATTAATATCACTCACAAGGGTGATGTGCCGATTTTTACTGATCTGGTCCTTGAAAATGTTCTCTATATCCTTTCATTCAAGTATAACTTACTACCAGTAGAAAAATTAATTAAACAATTTCAGTCTATTCTTTTATTCACTCTCGTTGGATGTCTTTTGCAGGCCCCTTTTCTGAAGAGGACTCAAGTTTTTGGTGAAGCTAAGGATGGGCTCTACTTACTCCATCCTGCTAGCACTAAGCATTGTCTTTACTTTGGGGATCACAAACATATACTAGTTTTAAAGGATTATCATCGATCTATTTCAGTTTATTTCTCAGTTCCTATTTCTGTCGAATCAAAATTTGATGTAATGTCGTGGCACAAAAGACTTGGGAATTTTACTTTTCATGCAATGAAATACATCAATTCTATTAAATTTCCTTCTATTTCTGAATGCACATGTGATGTTTGTCCCTTGGCAAGGTAGTCTAAGTTATATTTTCCTATCAGTCACATTAAATCCAAAAATATTTTTGAACTTATTCATGTAGATACTTGGGGCCCTTATAAAGACCCTACATATAATGGTTCTAAATACTTCCTCACGATTGTTGATGATTTTAGTAGGGGCACTTAGACTCATTTATTGAAGACTAAGAGTAATGTTTTTCCTGTTATAAAGCATTTTTTGTCTATGGTAGAAAGACAGTTCAATGTGAAGGTCAAGATTATCAGGTTTAATAATGCTTTTGAGTCAGGAAAGAGCATTGAGAACTTAGCTTTCTTATCCTCTGAAGGTATTATTCACCAGACTAATTGTGTTTCTACTCCACAACACCATTTTGTTGTGGAAAGAAAACATAAACATTTATTGAAAATCTCCAAGGCTTTATTTTTCTAGTCCCAGGAACCTATTCAATATTGCGGTGAATGTCTACTCACGGCCACTCATCTTATCAACAGAATTCCTTCTAAAGTTTTGAGTGGATAGACTCCTTATGAGATTCTTTTTCAAGCTAAGCCTACTTATGAGAGGTTGAAGGTATTTGGGTGCGGTGCTTAGTCTACGTTTCTACTTTGGCTTCTCAGAGGGGTAAGTTTGAACCTAGAGCCAAGCCTTGTGTCTTTCTAGGTTATCCTAATGCTCAAAAGGGTTTTAAATGTTTGGATTTGGATACTAGGAAAATTCTTATCTCTAGGGATGTATGCTTTCATGAGGATGTATTTCCCTTTGCCTCTATTGATATGACTCAAAACTCTTTGTTTCCTCTTGCATCTCACTGTGACTTTGAAAGTGATCGGTCTTATTCTCCTAATCCTGCATCCCATATTTCAGTTCCTTCCGGTTTGAATCCTCCTTCAGATTTTCTTCTTCTTCATGAACCATCCATATCATCTCTTGTGCTTCCTTCCTTTCATCATTCCTCCACACCTTCTAATTTTTCGCCATTGGACACGACTTCTCCTTCTATTTTAGCTCCTAGGAGAACTGCAAAAGTTTCTAAGAAACCAAAATACTTAAATGATTACAATTGTAGTAATCTCATTTTTACCAATGTTTCTACTGCTTGTTTTACTACACCTGTTTGTCCTTCGTCTTATACTTTCTCAGCTCTGTCACTACAAAAACAGACTATACTCAATTCTATTTCTCAAATTTTTGAACCTATTAGTTATACACAAGCTGCTAATCACCCTGGTTGAAGAAATTACAGTGTTAGAACAAAACAAAACTTGGGATGTTGTTGTTTTGCTAAGTGGTAAGAAGGCATTACCTTGTAAATAGGTTTACAAGGTGAAGCATTTTTCAGATGGTAGTGTCAAGAGGCTTAAGGCTCGACTTGTTATTAGGGGTGATGTTCAAAGAGAAGGGGTTGACTATCATGAAACATTTTCTCTCATTGTTAAAATGACTACTATTCAATGTTTTCTTGTTGTGGCAATCAAGAAAAAATGGCCTATTTTTCAGTTAGATTTGAATAATGCTTCTCTTCATAGGGATTTACAGGAGAAGGTTTACATGAAGTTTTCCGTAGGTATGCCTTCTCTAAGCCCTCAACACGTCTGTTGGCTCAGAAGGTCTATTTATGGGTTAAAACAAGTTTCACGGTAATGGTATGCTCGACTTGCAGAGGCATGGAGTTTCAGAGGTTATTCCTCCTCACTTAATGATTATTCCTTATTCACCAAACATTCAGGGACTCGTGTTACTATACTAGCAGTGTACGTGGATGATATTGTCATAACAGGGAATCATTCACAAGAAATATTTGATATTAAATGATTCTTACACTTATAATTTTGCGTCAAAGATCTGGGAACTCTACATTATTTTTTAGGTATTGAAATTTTGCATGAAAAACAAGGGTTAATCATGAATCAAAGGAAATTTACCCTTGATCTTCTCTTTGAGTATGTAACGATCCGAAAGTTTTGAACTTATTAATGGTTGGTCTTGGATTGTGTTGAACTGGTTATGGTTGAATTTTGATAGTCATGGGTTGATTTTAAGTGGCCAGACTCAAAACGAATCTTCTGGTTTCATAGAGAGGTCGTTTGGGTAGTGTTCTTTGAGGAATCATAACTTTTGATATGGTCCGTGTGAAGCCACGCGGTCCATATTAACAAATATGGTTATGAATTATATCAACAAATTATGGGTATGTATTTTGGACAAGTTAATGGTATAACGAATGGTGGTAATTTTGATTCATGGTATTGTAATTGATTTTTGATAAAGTTGTACGTAAAATTATTCTCCATATTTAGATATTTGATGATATGTTGGAGTAACTGTTAAAAAAAATTATTGATGACTAGATCTGATTTTTGTTATGATATATGTTGTTTATTTTGATTTATGCACAATAAATTAAGTGTGCCTAGGTAAAGCAATGATTTGATAAAAATTTGGTGTGTTTGTAGGTGTTACGAATGAGTCAATATAAGGTTTTGATACTTAGCATGATTTTGGAGATATTTGTGACTTTTTAATGATAGTGACAAAATGATGAATTATTATAGACTACGAAAGGTATAAATGTTGTGACATGAAATTATGTTGAATGTTTGTAAAAATAAATAATTATAAGATTAACTAATCCTGAAAAATTTTGATTGTTTGGTGTAAGTTTTGTGATTGTATTATTTTATTTTATTTTTTTGGTGCAACTATATAGGACAATTAGTTGGTTATTTAAATTTACAGTGTTAAAAAAAATTTGAGGTATAAATGTATAAAAAATGATATATTATAAGTGTTTGCATAAATATGTTAAAAATTATCAGGCATCGTTGATAAATTCTTTGGTTACAAGTTGGAACTAAACTACCATAAAAACTCTAAACATTTTCACTAATTGCACTAGACTCAATCTTCTTGTTAACATAGTCCCATATCTCAATCGGTAATATTCCGAATCAATTATTTTTCTTCCAATCTCCATATAATCATACTCTTGACAGATAAACTCAGCAAATTCACATGTAAATAGTCCACAGGTACTGTGAAAAAAATAAAAAGAAGTTTAAAACATAAAATTAAAGAATTGCAACAAAAAAAATTATAATACTTACTTAGAATCTTTCACTTATTTGTGGAATGTTATCACAAGTAATATAACTCAGTTTACCACAAGTAAGATACTACAACAATTTTTTTTCTGCAAAAATAATAAGAAAAAATCAAAACAAACAATAATCCAAAGTTTTCACCATGACTCAAAACTGACTAAAACCATATAGTTAGTTTCTGAAAAGGACAAATTGAACACCATCTCCAATACCATAATAAAAGTCTAAGTCACACAAAAGAAACACAATAAAAAAATAGAGATTTTTCACAAAACTCTCAACCTGACTAAGAAACACTAACTAATACGGCACAAATAAAAAAAGAGAATGCACCCTCCTAAATATCACTAAGCATTTTAATTCACACACAAAGACAAACAAAAAGGAAACTAATATTTTCACAAAAATTCTAATCCTGAGTAACAAACTAATTCTGCACCAATAAAAGACAGCATTCACCATCCTGAATACCATTATGCACTTTAATTCACAAATAACAAAAACAAAAAGAAAACGAATTAACACACCAAACATTTTCACCAAAAACACAGAGTACCAATCAAGTAAACAACACTTCATAAAAAAAATAAACATAAATGAAAGAGATTACCGAGTCAGTTCAAGCCTTTTCGATAGTAACATGGCAGATCAAATAAATAACCAAATGGATCATCCTTAAACAAATTCACCATACTATACTTTGATAAAAACTTTAGTTATTTCATAAAAAACATTACCATTAACATACAAGCACCAACGAGAGAATTTTTTATTGTTCTGACATGGTCCAAAAAAATAAAAAAATATAAAACACTCAACTGTAAAATACTAAAAAGGTAACTAAAAAAATATATATATAATAGATAAATAAAAAATATTAAAAAGTTCGTTTGAATCATCTTTCAATTTCTTCATTCTTGTCTTCCCAGGCTTCTCTTTTGCACCAACAGATTTCTAACAAAAAAAAAAGGATTCTCTGATTTAAAAGTGAAATAATTTTAACAAAACAAAAAACTTTGGCATTAACAGGAGTTGACAATTTCAGCTCCTTATTCAGTTTGGCTCTCTTCAAAATTGGAATTTCGTTTTTAAAATCACTGTCGCGAAGAGACATCTAAAAATCACAATAACATTATTTAAACAAATAATTTTTTTAATTGAAGATCAGCAAAAAACTAAAAAAAATAAAAAGGATTTGATTAGGTTTACTTGGAATCTGAACCATCCTTTAGACAATGGAAAGAAGAATGGTACTTTTGATATCTAAAAGTGTTGTAGAAGCAAAAAAAGTGATTTTTACATTGATAAAAGCAAAAAGTCTGATGGTCCAAGTTTCCTTCACACGTCTAGTGCTATTCAAAGCAATCAAATCAAAGAAATTGATTTGATTGACATTGGGAAAGAAAAATTGTGTTAATATATCAAAAAAATTAATTTTTATCATAAATGCAGCACTCTTAATATAAGGTAATGCACAAATTCTCACATATACTTAGTACTCCCTCGTCCAATTTTACTTGGCCCCTTTTGACTTGGCACGGAGATTAAGATGTAATAAATGATAGGAGTAATTTTACCAAATCACCCTTTGAATATAATTAATACAATTATACAATGTATTAAAAAATATAATAGGAAAAAAATTATAATTAATGACAAGGGTAAATTAGGAACTAATTGTAAAATTATCTCTTGATTTCATAAACTGGACAAGTATTATTAGACATCCTAAAATAGTATAGGGATCAAGTAAAGATAGACAGGAGTATTAAGTGTTATTTTGATAAATAAAAAAATTCTTATTATTAAGAGTCTTAAAGTGTATAGATTTTTAATTTTTTCTTATATTATATTTACTTGATCCATCCAATACTAAGAGTGTGTTTGATATGAGGAAAATGTTTTCCAATTTTTAAATGTTTGATTGCTTAAATGTTTTGAATTTTTTTTTTCAAATTAACTTATTTTCCTCAAATTTAAGAAAAATACCACATCTTCCTTCCCCACTCCCACCCCCCCCAAACTCCTCGGCCACCATACAAAAATATTTAAAATTTATCTTTACAAAAATTTTAATTTTTTACCTCATCCCACGCCCCTATCCCCCAGCCCCCCCACCCCCACCTGCCCGCCATACAAAAAAATTAAAAATTTATTTTTAAAAATTTTAATTTTTATTCCACCCCATGACTCCAACCCCCACCTGCCCGCCATAAAAAAAATTAAAAATTTATTTTTAAAATTTTTAATTTTTTATCCCACTCCATGCCTCCAAACCCCACCAGCCCACCATACAAGAAAAATAGAAAATTGACTTTTACAAAAAATTTAAAATTTTTAATTTTTTACTCTACCCCACCCCTTGTCCTAGGATATTTTAAGATAATAGCAAGACTAGAGACACAACACTTCAAAGTTACTACATCATTTAAGAAACAGGGGCAAGACCTCGTTTATCTAATACTACGTTACAATGACTCTCAGCAGAGTAATATCACACTATTAATTACGCTTAGGCCTCTTCAACTGATTCAAAAAAAACTAGGAATAATGGATGATAAAAATTCATGCCTAATTTACACAATCATCTTCTGCAAGTCCAGCAAAATTCTTACTCTCATAACGGTATAAGTCCATAATGTGTGAATCTTCTCTCTCCATCTATTGCAAGAGGACGGAGATTGTTCTATAAGCCTTTAAATCTAACCTCAAGAAACTATCAAAATATCGATATGCTGAGGAAAGCAGTAGATAGTACTAGTACAGGGGTAGTACATCAATTATCAATTCAACCTCTTGAGCTCATGGAAAATCATGCCTCACTTGGCTCTCAATACACCTTAAGCCAACAGCGGATTCAACTGCATATTAAAAAGATCTGCAAGGGATCCACGTACATCCATCTGAGGTAGAATAAGACTGTTAGCAATTTGGAATGATGGAACAAAAGAAAAAGATTAATATCAAAAATTTGAAACTCATACTTGTGGTAACACTCCACGTCTTTCTTATGCTATGGGGTCTCAGAGACTTAATTTAGTTGCCAACCCTAGTCAGCAAGCTGAAAACTTTCTCTCTTATAATAAGGTCTATACAAGGGGATTGTTACGCTGCCACTTATTAATCATTGGGTCTATCCTGGCCAAGCAACCATAGCCAGGGACCTAGGTATAAATATGAAGAAGGGGAAGCATTTTTTTATCTCTCAAACACCCAAGTTAAAACCATAACTTTAACGGCATGCAAGCAGAAAAAGGAAAATGAGTAATCACAGGCATGAACATGAAACTGAACTTAAAGGGAAAGAGGAAATAGGAGGGAGGGTAAGCCAGTCACACATGGGAGAAGCAAGCGTTAAAGAAAATTTCCCCCATGAACTTAAGTTTGTTGCATTTATTCTTAAAATTTATAAACATGTAAAAATGCTCCTCGTAGAACCTCCTTTTTTTTTCTCAAAATCATGAGGTAAATCTGTATCCTGAAAACTATATTGACAGGTATTAATAAGCACATGATCTTAGTGATTAAGAAGCAAATGATGCTAGAGATTAAGGTTCCTAACCTAGTCTCAGAGATTGAAGAAATAAAGGATCATATTCAGTCAAGCCTGATTTGCGGATTGAACAAGTAAATGCAGGTGAAGTGCTGAAGTATGCAGATCTAGAAAGAAATCTCTTAACCGGCTATTAGGTATGAGCTCATAAGACATATATCTAATATGGCATTTTAGAAAAGGTATGATGTTCATAAAACGAAATCATGGTTGAAAACAAAAAACTCACTGCCTACATAATAAAATTTCGGCACAATAACTCACTGCCTACATAATAAAATTTCGGCACAATCCTAAGTACCCTAAACTTGGCACGATTTATGCACATCAGTATGTCCTAAAGTTCTTTGTAAAGTTGTAAAGTTTGCTTAACTCTTTGGGCAGTTTCGTAATGTTCCTCACCAACGATCCGAGGTTGAAGCTGCTAATTAGTAATTACTCCCCTGACTTGACTATTTATCAACCTTCACACTAGCATGTTGTTGACAGGTAAAAAAAAAACGTGGATACAATCTCTCTAAGGCGCATAGCAGAAGGGAAAAAACAGCTTTCAGGTACAACATTTTCCAACCATTAATTGTCAAATAACCATTTACAATGGTTTACTAGTTCCAATTATTACTTCTTCTTGCTGCTTCTTAATGCACACTACATATTGTACCTCTGACTTTGTACTTCTTTTTAGCTCTTCTTTAGTTGCAATGACTATTCCTTCCACATAATTAATCTTTTTCGGGCCGAATCTGGAAAAAGAATGGCTAGAACTCCATTATGTTTGAGCAAAATAATAAGGTTTTAACCAAAATAATAGAGTTTCAACTATGTGTTCTTTCTATTTCTTCTTTAAAAGCAATGGTTATTTGTTCCAACTGTCTTTCTTCTTTTTTAGCCAAACATGTAAAAAGCAAAGGTTAGACTGGAACTCCATTAATTTTAGCTAAATAAAAAGGGTTTCACCAAAATAATGGGAGTTCTAATTGAGTAGTTCTCCATTCTTCTTAAATGCAATGACTATTTATTTTAACTGCATATTTTTTCTTTTGCAGGCCAAAGCTTCATTATCTTAAGCTAAATAAAAAATCATTTAAGCCCAATAATAGACTTCCAACTATGTATTTCTTCTTTATATGCAATGACTAGTTGTTTCAACTATGTTATTTCTTTCCCGAGCAAAAGCTTAGTTGAAACTCCATTATTTTTGTTCTTTTTTCTTTTTCTCTTTTTTGCTAATTAAATAAAATTTTTGAAATGCCTTTATGGATATTCCTCAATGTCCCGGCTATTCACGGAACGTGAGAAGCAGATGATTAATCATCTGTTTCCAGAAGAAATCGAAGAATTTCTTGGGAATCCTACAGATAAAGCTATTTGGTCCCTAACCCCAACCGAAACTAATTCTAGAAGATAGCAGACCCTTTCTTCAGAATAATCATTTAGGTTATACCATCCTGTGCACGTCTCAAAAAGACTTTAGCGCCTTCCCCATAGGTGCTCAATCTTGCTTCCATCGCCTTAGCCTTAGCGTTTGTGATGCATCAATAAGAAGCATTTCCGGACCTATCAAACAAACTATAGGTTTCCATTTCCATGCGATAAGGGATAAAATACGTTTTCATCGGGCCTATATAAATGCAAGTGTTTTACAAATTTTAAAAATGATCCAAAAAATTAATGCATTCAAAAAGTTAAGGATCTACCTCGCCCCAAGGCAATGCGAGCGGTGAGGCACTCGCCTTGAAGTACGACATCAATTAGTATCAAAAAATTAAAATATTTAATGGCATATAAAAAATAATCAAAATCTCAATCTTAATAACACATTAGCAAATATTTCAATTCAAAAATTGAAAATAGATAGTAGATACCAAAAGTCTAAAACTTGAATGAGAATAAAACAAAACCAAAGTCAACAGCGAGAAAAAAAATAGAGGTAGAAGTAACTCTAAAGTCTGAAGAAGAAGGAGAAAAAAGAAACACAAGAAAATGAAATTTGAAGAAAAGAAGAAATGTGTATTGGTTGGACTTTGGAGTCTCTAGAAAAGTTTGGCGGGTCGCTGGAGAAGTCTAGTCAAGTCATTTGGTTGGAGTCGTAGTCGTAGTCTAAGAGTGCAACTGTGTAAATTTGGAAAGAAAACCCTAAAATTACCTTTTAACTTTTAAAACACCCTAAATTAGTTGTTTTCTTAAGAAAATACAAAAGGCGACACCTTTGTTGCCACTATCGCTATGGCGTCACCTTTTGAAAATTGTCTCGCCACATAGCTAAAAGGCAATGAAAGGTCACCTTGCCTCGTCTCGCCTCTCGCCATTGGCGACAAGGCGATTGCCTTTCACAACACTGCACTGAGGATTGACAAGGGGAAGGAAAGAAAGAGGATAATCCAATCAAATAGTCAAGTCGAAGGGGGTAATTAGAACTACAAAATTCAGGTTAATAACTAAGACCACAAAAAGTTTAGGTGTGGCCTCAATAAGCCATGCCATGTTTGAGGTGTAGAGGGGGGAAATTATGTGCTCTGCCTAAAGATTTTCTTCAATAGCAGTAGCTGATCTTTCGAATAAACCAAAACAGAAAGGGTCCTATTACTTGCTATGTGGAAAGTGATCTGACATGCGACTGAACTACCTATTATCTACAATGCTTATAGTACCAACTAGTATGTTATTACCATTGCAGAATACACTTCATATAAAGAGTTCGTATTAAGAAATTGATTTACTTCTTTTGTATATTAACATTTTAGGGAAAAGATTACCTGGTCACAGCATACAAGTTTAGTAATCAAAGGATAGAACTCTCTAAGGTGACTCCTGAATATTTGGCTGTTCATAGAGCACATACCCCTCAGCACCTGAAAGATAATTCAAATAAAATAATACATAAGAAACCACCACTGCAATTCCTAAAGCGCAGAGAAAGTACCAGAAAATGAATGTACAGAATTCAGAAAAGTGACACAACCCAATTCAAAACAATAAGTACTATCAGTGCATCAGTACCGCGTGAGCTTATAGCAATAATGATGTGGTAGAGCTAGTCTTAGAGGGTCATATGGGGAAGAAAATCAGAATGAAACAAGAAGTTAGAATAGCATACTGAAACTTCAGTATGATTTTGATTAGGAAGCCAGTGAGTAGCATACTGAAACTCCAGTATGATTTTGATTAGGAAGCCAGAAAAGGGTGATTCGACCAAAAGTGATCTCTATGTTAACAACAAAACACGTTTCTGTTAGTGAAAAATGAAAAATTTGTCCGAAAGGAAACAAGAATCATGAGAGATTGTGAGATTTCTAAGGTTGAAATATCTTAACATTAAGGGTTTGTTTGGAAAGCCACCTGATAATTGGAATTGGTGTAATTACTAGGATAGTTATCACACTCTGGTAATTACACTGTCCCGTTTGTTTGCCAGAGTGTAATTATAAGGTTATATTAAATTTTAAAAATAAAATTTGATTATCTAAAATTTATATTAGGCAAATATAGGTATTTATAAATAATATTAAATTAATATTCAAGATATATATTGTCTTTCAAAAATATATTAATTAGCAAATATATATTCTTAACTAATATTATAATCAATTTATATTTTTGAAATTAGTATATTTTAATTAAATTAATTATAAAAACTAAAAGAATAAGTTTTATGCGAACATCATGAAATATGTGTTTGACAAAAATATTAAATGATATAAATATAATGTCATAGTAAAATTGTTAAAATATTTGATAAAAAAATAATCTATCTAATCTAACTAAAAAATAAATGGCTTGTAATGTGAAATATCAAGTCAATACAACAAAAACAAATTAAATTAAAAAATATAACATAAATTTTAAATTCAAAATAAAAAAATTAACTTAATAATCTTATGTCAAATTTCAATATAACATACATAAATATGACTTAAAAGAAAAAAATATGTCTATTTATAACTTTATCCAACAATGAATTCAACTTTAATTTAAAAATTAGAATGTTAATAAAATCATGCTAGTAAAAAATAAATAAAACATAGAATAAATTTTAAAAAATGTGAAAAATTATATGGAATCACATGACATATAAAGATTGAGAGTAAGAAAGAAATGAAAAATAAATATTATAAAATAAAATATAATTTTAGAAAAAACTAGAATAATAAAAATAATTTAAAACGATCAAAATAAAAAATAAATTAAAATAAAAATATAAAAATAAAGATAAAAGAAAGAAATTAAAAGTAACCAGCATGTAATTACACCATGTAATTACCTACAATTCACAGCCTCCCCCTGTGAATTGGAAAGTGTAATTACAATTAGTCAATTTACCTGTTGACCAAGTAATTACCTGTCCAACCAAACAGGTTGGACAGTGTAATTACACCAATTCCATAAAATCAAATTATCAGGGTGTCCATCCAAACAGGCTCTTAAGGAAATGATGCTAACAAAGACCGATGGTCCGTTGGGTATAAGTAGTAACATGGGCAAACCTTTCAGCTTTGGTATGAGAACCACAGCATAAACTGTACCATGTTGGCTGAAAGAAATGCCAAATTTCTGTATTGATTGTGGCAATACTAGTGAAGCCATATGCTACAATCATAACACATGTTTTCTTGTTAAATAGTGTGACCTCCTCATCTAAAAACTTAAACTATCAGAGGGGGACACTTTATTTATTTGATTTTTCTGACACACCCTCACCTGAAAGCCAAAATCCTTTTTATTAGATCAAGTGTGAAGAAATATTTTTGTTAATGGTGACAGTAAAACTTCGAACCTAAAATCTATATATGAACTGATATCACGCTGAATTATGTGACCACCTCATCTAAAAGTTAAACAACAGTAAAGGACATACTGCTATTTGTTCAATTATGTCTTAACAATACGTACCCTCTACAAGTTCCAAAGGGGAAAAAAAGAAGAGGTTTACTAGAAGTGAGCTACTATTGTGATGATGAAAGCACTTTTTTTATAACTAAGAAAACCCTGAGGGCTAGTGGTGCACAGTTTGAAACTCAATGGATAATGAGCACACACCCTAACCTTCTCCACTAACGTATCATATTTTTTCCTGCGACAGGATTCAAACCAATGATGTGCGAGCACACACATCACAGCTCTTACCACTAGACCAAAGCACTGACGACACATTAGTTAAAAACAGAAAAAATACAACAAAGATAAACCAAGAAATTTCAAGATATCATGCATTCCCCTACCTTAACAATGATAGGAGAACGCAATTCCAGAACTTGATGAACATCCATATTAGCACTCTCTGCCGTGCAGGACTGGAACTCAGACGCCTCCCTCAGAACCTGTCCACAAAATGACACCAGTTTCTCTTCTGCAATTTGTTGAAACTTATCTTCTTTAATTGATCCCTGCTCTTGAAACTTATCACCAGAAGCTGCATCATTATTCATATAACTGTTTCCACTCTGAGCAATGGTAGTTTCCGTTGATTCTTCCCTTACAGAATTGATCCCAGCTGTTGTCTTCTGTAAGATATCAAGATAGATGGAAGTTCCTGCTAATTCCTGGCGGAGAAGATTAAATGGTGGCCTGTGCAAACAATAAGGTAAATCAAACACAAGATAGTAGCAATTTGAAAAATGTAGGTTTAAAAGGAGAAGAAAAATGAATCTGTAGAAATAACATAGGAAATGATGCTAACCTTTCAGCAGGTATTTGTCGCATCCGCAATCTGAGATTGGAATACGAATTATATGATGCAGCAAACTCTAACACAGAGAACAAGATGTCCATTATAGTTAGCTTGTGTGCTGGTTTCAACTTGTTCCAGTATTTCTTCTGCATGTTTGAAACACATCAAAAAGGAGAAATAGGAAGAGCAGAAAAAATTTTACAAAATTGCACCTATAAAGTTTGTATGATGGTTAGACTGGCAAATGGAGCTGAAATCTTAAATATAGTGACTCTCACTCCAAAAGAAACTATAGGTAATAGCTAGAGCTTCCCATGGGACACTCCAACAAGTTCAGGAGGTAGTATATTCACAGTTTTCACATTATATAATACCAAGATCAGAGAAGGCTTACAATAGCTCTTCCTATTTTCGTGTTGTCAAAACTCTTGGGTAGTCATTCTGTTCAAAACTCTTCAAAGTGAAATGCTTTTAATTTTCTTAATCCTTCGTTATTTTAGTTTCTACTAGCAGAAGACATATGTTGCTCTTAATTTGTAATTACAATTACAAGTCATTCTGGCAAATTCAAGGATTTGCCAGATTGTTTGAATGTAAAATGGCTTAGCTAAATCAGTTTATGTAGTTGATGAAATAAATGGTACAATGTTATCAGAAGATTAATCAAAGTTCAAATGAGTGATTAACAAACTATAACAAGTTACCACATCCAGACATCTAATCGCAACTTCACCCTAAAACTAAGGAATTGTACTTTCATCATTCCTCAGGGAAAAACAAAACCTGAAAACTAATCTAAGTAGAAAACCTTTACATTCCATATACAAACAACTATTGCCATGTAAAATTAGGGACTACTCTGTGCATGCAAGCTAAGCCCAGACACATGGTAATTCACAGAAAGAAACAGGGCAATACTCTTAAATCATTCCAGTGTCAATCCCCAAAATAATACATGACAGAAATTTAGCTATCCAGATGCTTTTGGTTAATCTGACGAAAGAAAAGGAAAATGTTTTCTTTCATGAAATCTATAGGTGCGTGCAGCTTTTTGCTAACTTTTAGCATAATTTGAGGATTCTGTGCAAAATGCCCATACCCATTTAATACAGACACTTCAAGCCATGAGAAGAAACCATGTTAATCATCCTAATGCATTAGGATACTGGGTGGGAAACCAAAACAAAAGAATACACTCCATTAGCATTATTCTTATACACTCTACCAAACGACCCCTTAAAGTTCTCTAAGCCATATAATTGTTGACAAGGGAAAAAATAAGGGTAGTAAACGACTGGTAAAATTAGGATCCTTTACCAGATTATTGTCAACTAAGCATCAAAACATAGGCCTTATCAATACCGAAGCTATTGCAACAGCTCCAATGATTTCTATTGGAGTATAGGATAGAGAAACTTAGCACTGCAGTTAAAAGGGATGAGCAATACCTGAATGCTATCAATTGCACTGAGAAGTAACAACTGTGTGATGCATTTGCTCCTAATAGTAGCCAACATTGAACATTCATCCTCATCTTTTGCCTCAGGCTCCGCATCATCAGCTAATAACTATACATTAGATAGAAGAGCAAACAGAAGAAACAGATCAAAATAATATAAAGCGATACTCAGTGGAAGTACTAAAATAGGTAATGCAACCAGTTAATATTGCAGCTCAATAACAAATGCAACAAATATATTCACCCATTATTTTCTTGAAACATCGATGATACAAGAAAGAATATCAACAAGACCTCCATTACTGGAAGTATTCTCTTTAGAAAATGTGAGAAAGGAAACAGAAATCACCTTTTGCTGGATAGTTTTTGAAACATTAGCATCAACCTCTTTTAGATAAGGATATCAATATAACATGCACTGTGAAGAATTCTCTGTTTCAAATGAATATCATAGTTCGACTAGAAAAAGAATTTTTACCAACGCAATAAATGGACACCAGCCCTTTTGTATTATAAGGGTATATTAGTTAGTAAATGATGACTTATCAGCCAACTTACAGAAAAATGCATTATTAACCATCAGATAACACATCATCTTGGTATTGCATGTGAACATTGCATTTAACGGAGATATATTAGCATGTGAATTAACATAACAACCAACCAAAAAATGAACTATGTACCTAATATGTACTTTATTTTATAAGAACGGAATTTTATTTGAGAATTCTATGAAGTTGTAGGCTACATCGTTCCCCAATTATTGGCAAATATATTTTTTTCCCTGGGACATTTCCAACTTACATACAACAGTTAGGAAGGACAGCACATCAACCAAAAATCTGGTAATACCTTTGACGGTGACGTTGGCAAAATATCAGAAGCCTGAATCTTTGGTTTAGAGGTGAAACTTCTGATGAAGCGATTGTCCATCATATTTCCCATAATTTTCTGACCTATTGTTTGACTACGGTCAAGACCTTCTGGAACAGTAGGTTTCTCAGATCTCCCAGATGGTGAGGGCATACCTATAAAGACTTTTTCTTTAATTATTTGAAAGAAAAACTCAATAGAAAAGAATAAAATGGTTGAATTTCCTCAGCAGCAACCTCCAGTGTCCTCCAAATCAGCAGGGCGCTCTGATCCATGCGTATCGTCCAGTACGTCTGATGAATGGCCACCACCATTTCCATTTTCAGTAACATTATGCTGATTATATATCCAACACAACTCAGTATTAGTGAAAATTCAGGATTCATTATCAGCAAATGATCTTATTTCTTACCAGTGTGGTGTGATGCTTTGAGTTCTCAAAACCCAAATCATTCAGAAGCTCAAGGGGTTGTGTTGCATATGAAGCATTTCTGAGACATAAAGTAGATCAACTATATCATCAGGATAAAATAGTCAACCAGAAAGAACAACAAAAGAAAAGACAACTTAATAAAATTAAACTTGCACCTTATGCTTTCCAGCAAGGTATCCCAATCATTGTAACTAAATTGGTGTCCACCAACTTCAATAAGATGCACCAGTGCACCAAGAGAAATTGCAACTACAGACTGATCAGTTTTTTGGGCACAATCTAAAAGCAAACCCAGCAGTGGGGGCAGCATGAAACACACATTCTACAACCAAATTGCTCATGAATTAGAAATTTTCAAACCTCAGAAAATAGAGATTGCAATACTTTATTAAAGAAAACCATATGATCAATTCCGCAAGTCTTCCTAAAAAAGAACAAGAGCATGACACTTTCATATCAAATTTTTTATTATGGAAGAACCAAAAACTAATCTGGTGCCAAATATGAAACATAATCTGCTGCATTAGGCTTCTAGTAAATAATATTGTTAGTTATAAATTTACAATCTTTCAAATCTTAATAAAACCACAGATTGATATAAATTACAGATGACCTGCATACACAATACACATAGTGATAGTGGTACACCTTCAAGGTGACTCCTAAACAAATTTCAATATTGGGAATGAACTGCATAACGGAGGATCTGTATGCACGATACATGTAGTGCTGTTCTTATCAATTTCCATTATTGGGTATGAACAGCAAAATACAGCAGAATCAGGGGCAACATTTGTGAGTTCCACTTCAGAAGTTCAACAAACTGGCATTTTAGGTGACATAACATACAAAATACAAGTGGACCATGTGCTCAAAATGATCTAGGGCAACCATGAGAAAACTGTGACGGGGGCCAGGAGAGAGCAAGTCCTGCAAAACTAATCAGTATAGCTAAATGAGTTGGGAAGTAAAATGTGATAAGGACTTGGCATCATTCTTCAGCCTAGGACTGTTGCTCTTGCAACCATTAAGCATGGACAAACACCACAACACCAGGCTTCTGCTTAACTTATCTGTCTCATTAGGTTCTACATAGAGATCAAAATTTCTAACTTTTGAATGAGTGGTGCGCTAAAGGGAGTTACCAAAAGCAGTAGATAGAGAAGCCTTTGAAGACTGTAAGAGGGAGCTTGAGCATGAATAAAGGAGTTTAAAATTCGGTTAGAATTAAGTAATATTACTTATCATAAAAGACGGATATTGCAGTGGTATAAGTGGAAAAAGATAATCTTTCGATTCTAAATTAACTATCTTGACTATTTTTGGGCTGTCAAAAATTTTGCCAACTTACCTGAAATAAGTACCCTACTTTCCACTTAATCAACTTATTATGGCCCATATCCCTCCCCTGATTAAAAAAGAGAACAAGCGAGAAGAGAGAGCATCTCCCTTTTCATGAAATAATCAGCAATAAGATTACAGCACCAGAAACTGAACGCACTTGAGTGTGATATTTACCTATGATGGGCCTCACACAAAAGCTGGAACCGTGCTTTTTAGTGATCTATTAACATTCAGTACCAAATCCAAAGAAACATGTCTAATTGGCTGAGAGGTAGCAATACTTATGGACACGTGAAGTTAAGCAAATATAATGGCCATAAGTGTTTCCACAAACAGTAGATTAAGTTTTGAGATGTACCAAGATAGAAAACTTGATTTTGATAAAATTCAAGTGATTCTTTCTTAAACCGTAAAAACCAATGGTTACAGCTCATGGCACTTTATTACCTTCATCAACAAAAAAGAAAAGTTAAACTTTTTCTAATTCAAATTCATTTTCAACAATTTTCATTACACTTAGCCAAGGCAATCCATGATATTCTACTATTTGGATGGAAGGGAATTGTAACAGATGTATAAAATTACTTTTATGTTGTTTCCTTTCATCAGAAACCAAAGAATCTGCAACCAACACTTCAACAGTAAGCGAAATGACTTAAAGACAACATCTTCCAGGGAGAGGGGCGTAAAAGGATGAGTATTAGGGGTGGTAATTGGGCGGGTTCGGTCAAATTTGAGTGGATCATAATAGGTCAAGACAACAAACGAGTGAAGACCCAATCCAACACTGAATTTGTTTGGGTCAAAACGGGTTGAGTAATGGGTTATAGAACGGATCAAGACCCAATCCGATCCAATTTTTACGAATTTTTACTTATTTTATTTGTTCTTTTACAATATTTTAGTATTTCATAAAATTATATTTTTCTCTATTATAGCTATATAAAACATATCAAATTAAAAAAAAATCAAAATATTTTGACAAGATCTCTCTCGAGTCAACTCGGGTTGCATATCAATTCAATTTTGAATAGGTTGAAATGGGTTGAGTTGAGATGGGTTGAGCTAATAAATGAGCGGGTTATTAACCCATCCAAACTTAAACAGGTTGGGTGGGCTAGGTTTAAGTTTGGCACCCCTAATGAGTACCAAGCAACCTATGCTCACAATGGTGGAAGAGGTCCACCAGATGGGTGCAAAGTACTTTGATTAACACATTAACTTAGTTTTTTTAGACCAATTGGCACACTGGTTTAGCCTAGTGCAGTTGCAAATGTAACTACTCCCAATGCTGGTGAATCAGGCAATAAGCTTATCAAGCAATTCAGATAATTGACTAAACCATAAAGCAAACATCCAAATTGGAGAATGCTGGACAAAGGATAAGATGCAAGTGCAAGGTCATAATAGTCAAATAATTGATTACGAAGTACTTTGATTCACACATTAGCTTGGCTTTTTAGACCGATTGACACACTGGTTTAGCCTAGTGCAGTTGTTAAAGCATACTGGGAAGAGATGAAACAACACAGACAGAAAAGGAGAAACACCCTCACATAGTTAGATCTGAGGAGATGAGAAACAAGTCAACAGATCACAATAAAAGCTCACTCATACGACATATCACACATGCAAGTCATTAGGCAAATAATTACTCTACAGAAGGTACGGAATCGGACTTAAACACTTCATTTTTAAAAAAATTATTTGAATAAAACAGATTGCATGGATCAAATAAGGAAAATCTAGCCTTCAGAAGTGGCAGCTAATTAACACATTCCTTATTAACTATTGCTCATACCTTGTAAAAAGTGTTGAACAGGTTGCACAGCAATTGGAGTGAATGAATGCTACTTTCGCGCGGCCATTCATCAGTAGAGCTCAGATTATCTTTTCCAGCATGTCTGACATGATCAAAGATGGGAAATAGAACGCGGTGAAAAATGTTCTCCCAAAACGTGGACGAAAATTTGCCACCTCGCTCGTTCAGCAAATCAAATAGAACCTCAAGTGCACAGTTTCTAACCTCTGGTCTAGGATCAGAGGTCAGATCAGAGAGACCAGCTAGCATTGGGAACCAAAAATGCTCTGTTACATCACAAGTCGCATCTTCAGTAGTGTCAATTGGCTTCAAAGCACCACCAGGTATAAGACCCTGAAATTCATTTTTACACTGAATAAGATCAGCAGAAACTTCTCCAAGGGACTAACAGAGCCTTAAGTATGTAACTGAATGCCACATAGCCAATATGTGGATGGTTATCAGAAGTAAGAGAAGATACCTACATATGATACCTGAAAACAGTCACCTAAATATCGCATTTGTCAGAGTTAGATATAGCTTGTTCATATAAAATTGCTAGATTATCTGAGGTATTCCATTATAGTGATACTTACAATGTTTTCAAATTTAAGGTTAATTTTCACATTTGCTTAATCCCCCCCTCCCTCCCTTTTTCCTTGGGAAATCAACTGTCATAAACCATACATGGCATACTAGGAATACAAATTGAAAATAAAATAATGAATGAAAATGAAATTGACAAGGAGGGGAAGCCTCCTCAACTAAGTGAGACCCAGGCAACAAACCTCTGCAAGACGATCCTCGCATATACGAAGTAGTGCAATTGCCTTCAAGCTGATTCTGTGAGAGGTCTTGTTATTAGCAAATCTGATTAAGCAATTGACACAGTCCATGAAGCAATCTCCAACTACTTGATCAAAGTGCTCCAATATAACTACATCATTATTTCAACATTAATACTATAAATAAGCCTTCTGCAATGGAATCTGAAAAGTGAGAAACATGCAGAAGCAATTTTCAAAAAGAACAAAGCTCTCCGTACCCTGCTCGACATTCTCAAAAGCACTTTCAACAATTGACTCTAGTTCATCATCTGCGGCAGCTGTGAATATCATGAACACACTTCGCCAACCAGATTTAATACTTCCCACCTTCGACTTTATCATCTGCTACCATGCCAGAATCAGTAGATTTCCCCCACAAAAAAAAACAAGGAACTCAAGAAAAAGATAAGACGCATACGTACTTGCACAATGCAATCCACAATAAGTCTCCTTATAGTTTCACTCCGACTGCTTCGCATAAGAACGACAAACGGTTTTAAGATATCATTCTGAAAGGTAAAATTGGCAAGTTCAGCACGCTCCAAATACTTCATACCAAGTTGCCGAAGAGAGTCTATGGCATACATAGCAACTTTCTCTTCAGGATGGCTCCCGGCAAAAATAAAATGAGTAGCCAGAACAGACCATATTCTTGCCCAAACCTGGAATGTTATTTCAGACATCTTAGAGAAATGCAAGGGCGGTTATCATCAATAAATTAATTTACTGGCACCAACAAAATTATGCACCACCTCGTACTAGTTATCAATGCTAAGCTGATTCCTATCCACAAGAGATGCAGCCCATTGCCAAATGAACTTCAACGAATTAGTAATGCTAGTCATCCAATTAGCTATTGGAGGTAAAAACGCATTCCCTTAGGTGCTAAGGTTCTTTATGTGATCAAACAAATCAATGATATTGAGAAAAGGAAGCATCAGAGAAATCCATACAAAAAATCGTCACAACACACAGAATAAATTATTTAGTTATACTAGTCATCCGTTTAGCAATTGGAGGTGGAAAAGCACCAACTTAGGTGATAACATTCTTGATGTCATCAGTGTTATCAAAAGCGCGCAAAAAAGCTCAACAGTCAGTTGGGGCTATAAGAACAAATAAAGCACGGGCTTCAATGAAAAAAGGTGCAAAGCGAGGAAAAAATTATAAATATATATGTTTAGTCCAAGACTAATAACTATAAGAATGATGACACATTTATGACAAATAAATTGAAAAAAAAAATTACGATAAAGTGAAATATCAATTATTTAGTGTTGCATTTTTAGAAGAAGCACATTGGCAAGGAAAAGTAAGCTTTGGAACCTTGATGACAACACTGACGCGCACATTAAGCGAGGCGAAGCACGCAACACGTGTTGAGTCTTGCTTCAGGGCTTAAGTGCGACTTTGATAACATTGTATGTGATCAAACAAATCAGTAATATTGAAAAACATAAGTATCAGAGAAATACATAGAAATATTTGTCACAATACACAGAACAAATAGTTTTACCTAAATCTTTCTCAAAAAGATTGTTCTATCAAAATACTAATTGTTTGGAAATAAAAATTATAAAAATTGACAATATACCAACGATATCAATATTGGCCAAAAGAAAACAACTATAAGTGGGAAGAGCATAATGCCTCTTTCAAGATTCAATAAAAACTTCTACTTCAGGTAACTTCACGGTTGTTAAAAAATGTTTCTCCGCGTCATTTTTAGTTTACTTCTTTGTTCCTTTAATCAAAATAATCGCATCCATTTCAAATGGATTCCTAGTTAAACATGTTCATTATAATTTTTGGCTTCGGATGGGTCATGACTGACAGCATCAAGGATGCCTACATTAGTAGAATTTCTTGGAAAGTTGATAAATCCATCAGACAAGTCTGAAATGTGATTCTTGCTTGTACTTTTTGGTGTGTTTGGAATGAGACGAATAGAATATGTTTTGATGGAATATCAACTCCAAACCACTCCCATAAGGCTAGATGTCTTTCAGATTTATGTAGCTGGGATAGTCTATCCCCTGTAGATTCTCATTTGATGTTTTTGGACCTTATAAGCTCTTTATCATTAGCATGGGTCTCATTGTAACAGAAATAACAATCTCACTCTTTTGCAACTATCCTGCCATATGCATGCTTTTTTATGCCACTTATAATACTACTTCATCAAAATAGAAAAGAGTTTCTAAAGTAAACCACTAAAGTACGATAAAAAAGAAATACGATTGAAATTTAATGATGGCATATATTCGAGTGGGCTCACTTTGGCACTAGCATAAATTATCTGGAGGATAAAACCTCCAAAGACACATGCAAACATCATAAAAGTCAAATATATATTCATTTTGAAATAAAATCTTCAGTAGGCACCAGAGTAGATCACTAAAAAAAAAAAAAAAGAACAGTAGACATGAAAACAAATGTCTCGAGAGACTTATTAAATTTAAACCTTCTAAAACTAAAAAAAAGTATAAAAAGACTAGTAAAGAATAAATAAGAACTTTGCATGATGAGTTTATAAAAATGTTGACTTTGTTAGTTTTCCCTCTTAGAAAATCAAATTCAAAGAGAAAATAATTCCACATGCACAATAAATTACATATTAGTAATACATTAGGTTTGCAGTTAGTATGTTATTCCTTGTGCCACAATTAGAACTACACTAGCATTAGTTGTCACAGGTATTGTGTAGCACTAGATATGAAGGTGAATATTTAAAACAATGAACTTTTCCCGTGGCAATCCTCTGAAGTCCCTTCTGGGCTTTGGAGTATCTTTTCCGGTGGACTTCCTGCACCGGAATCTTCTCCTAATTTCTTTCTCTGTCTTTCTTCCTCTTTTTGGCTGTCTTTAGGATGGACAATAGAATTGATTTCTGTTCAGGGGGCAAATCTTACGACATCACAGAATCGAAATCCAAAGCCGAAATATGGTTTGATTAGGTGGAGAGTGCAAGATACCATATGAGAAGAATGGTATTAAGCAAAGGAGCAATGGGATGGACCTACAGGAGGCTTAGTGAAGCATCAGGAATCAGAGGGAGGACTTTCAAGACCTGGAAAGGCAGAGACCATTCTTCCCTCATTTTTCTGTCCTTAAAATATAATCAGTATGGGAGATTCATCTCGTTGATTTCAGTTCAAGGAAACGATAGAGCAGTCATTATTCTACCAGAAAATGCATTTAATGAAGGCTGGGAGAAGTTAGCAGGGAGAGTAGAAACTTTCATCAATAGGAATACAACCACCTTAAATAACATTAAATGCATAAGGAAGGCAGACACTGCTGCATACAAGGGGAAAGGGAGCTACTCAGAAATATTACATAAAAGTAAATGGACACAAAAGGAGGCCGAGGTTGTCGGAGAACCAGTAGCTGGAGAAGTGCTGCAAGCAAAAATACACTTGAAAGATGAGAATCTTCTGGGTAGATGTCTTGTCGGGAATTTTTCTGGCAAAGATAATGCCTCAACCAGAAATGAAGTCGGAAGCTGGGCTCAACAGACCTGGAAAGGAATACCTGGTATTAAAGTGTACAACATGAACGGGTTTCTATTCCTTTTCAAGTTTCAGACAAGAAAGGAAGCAGAACATGTGTTGATGGGAGACTGGAGAAGGAAAGGAAACAAACTAAACCTCCAGTGGTGGACACCAAGAGCAGGGGCTTTTTCAAAGTTCCAAGAATTCGAGTGGTTTTGGATCCATATTTTAGGGTTACCACTCCATTTAAGGTCACAATCGATAATGAAGAAGATAGGAGAGAGGTGTGGGGGGGGCGGATCGAGACAGAAGAGGAGACGGAGTTGAAGAACCGTCTCCGATGGGCCAGAATCAGAGTGAGGGGACCGGCAGCCAAAATTCCAGCCTTCATCGAAGTTGAAGATCAGAACAATATTTTCTCTCTCCCAGTTTGGGTGGAAGCTCCAGCGACATATCAGAGGATGCCAAGGCCAGAGGAATGTAACAACGAAGGAGGTGTAAGGGGAGTTCTTCGAGACATAGGTGTGTCAGAAATCCCTAGAAGCAAAGACAGAAAAGGAACTGAATTTCAAAAGGAAAAGTTTTGCAGATTTCCTAAAGGGTATAAAGGTGAAATTAGTCACATGGGTGTGCATGTGCCCAGTGACACCCCACAAATTCAGAATTTAGTAGTTCTGAAACCCCAAAGGATGGGCCAGATATTTTGGGCCAGCAACTGGGCCAAGTGTCCTTTAGGAACAATAAAGGTCCAGAACCATTTATTACAGAGCTAAATCAATGGTAAAAGGCCCAAGATCTACTTTTATCATCCACAAATCAATTATTAATGGACGAAAACGAGACAGATAAAAGTGAGGTTTTTCATTCGCAGGAAAAAGGAGAATGTTCGAAGACTCTGGAAAGCAACGGTGATGAACAAAACATGCAAATACAACAAATGCATGATGTTGAGCCAGTAGCATCGACCATGCCTGGGAACCACAATGAAGAGGAGATCACAGCATCGAAATGGGTTAACCAACATATCCTGGAACTAAGTGGCACGTATGGAGTTGCTTTTGAAAGTTTGAGAGAAGAAACACATGCATAACTGGTGAGGTTGGATGAAAGAAAGGTTGCTACGGAATACAAGTAGAAAACACAACTGCAACACCTAGAACTCGAGGAATTGGGAAAAATGAATGGGAAAAATGAACTGAAAAACTTGTAATCCAGTTTAAATCAGCAGGTGGAGGGTTCCAAAACCAAAGGGGGAGTCCTTAGTCTGGCCCTTAAATGAAAGTAAGAATACTTTCATGGAACGTAAGGGGGATTAGCAATATTTCTAGTAGGAATATTGTCAAGAGTGTACTGTTGAAGTGGAAAGCAGCCACATATTGCTTTCAAGAAACAAAAATAAGTCGGGAGGAAGAGAGCATTGCCAAGCAATTATGGGCTAGCAGATGGATGCGGTGTGGCTACTTAGAAGCCGATGGCAGTAAAGGTGGAAGCCTAATCATGTGGGATTGCAGAGGATGGGAAGGAACCTTAGTAGAGACGAGCAATTTTCTGTCACCTATATATTTGTTGGAGTCCAAGCCACTTTTAGCTGGTATCTCACAAGTGTGTATGCTCCTTACACTAGAAATGAGAAATTGGAATGCTGGGAAGAAGTGGCAGCAGTCAAGGAGCTATGTAAAGGACCATGGATCACATGTGGAAACTTTAACACAGTTAGAGTGATGGCAGAAAAAAGAGGGTGCAATAGGATCACAAATGTGATGAATGACTTTTCAAAACTGGATTGAGGAGATGGAATTACATGACCCTCACTTAAATGGTGGGAATTTTACCTGGTTCAGAGGGGCAAATCA
>JBCEWC010005207.1:0-25508 GCA_038996855.1 Solanum aculeatissimum | reverse complement strand
AGGAGAGTTTGAATGGATGAATGAGGGTTTGGGGATTGATTTAGGGGTTTAGGAGACCTTAGGATACCAAAAAGGGGTTTGGGAAAATGTTAAATCACGAAACTACCATTAATGAAATGAAACTTTTCAAGTCTAAGAAGAGTCACACGGACTGCTACAGTGACCATGTACTGGTCACACGGACCTTCCAAATGCTCCATCAAAAAGTACTTAGCCAATATTTCAAAGCGAACTCTCGGAGGACTTTCTGGAACACTTGACGGACAATCTTGATAGTCCGTTTAGGGGTGAACGGACCGTCCCCTGTCCCATGATCCCTTCCTTAGCCAACTAGGCTAACCACAGCCTGGCCAAGCTACTGTCCCACTTGACGGGATAGTCCACGGACCGTCAAAGTGCACACGGACCATTTAGTGGTATGTGGCCTATGGCTTGTCTCATGGGATGGTTCCTGGCCACCCCTAGCTCACTGGACCACCTCACAACACCCCACACGAACCATGCCAAGTTTCACGGACCGCGGCCCTGTCCTTGGTCATTTTTCAGAGCCTATTTCCATTGTCTTCCGAATTTCAGGCAGTCCCACTGTTTAGGCCATAACTCCCTCATCTGAATTCCAAATCAAGTGAAACCAGTTTCGTTGCGAAGCTAAATCAAAGAGATTATATTTTATATATAGTATCTCACACGGTTCAACCCTCAGCAAAAGTTATGTCCGTTCAAAGCCTACTGTCCAAACGGCCTCTCTAGGCCACCGACTGACCCGTTTTGCGTTCGACCACTTAAAATCAACCCGTGGCCACCAAAACTCAACCATGACCAGTAGTACATCATATAAGACCAATCATAAGGGTCTTTCAAAAAATTTCGGGTTGTTACAAAACATTACAGGGTTAGAACTATGTACTGATATGAAGCTTAAAAATCAACTTAAAAAGGATAATAAAATATCAAAAGGGGAACTAGGAAGGTTTTTCCAAGACTTTGGATATATCAAGTTATCGGCACCCTCGAAAGAGACCTCTAAAAATCTTAAGAAAAGCCATCAATATAATAAGAATAATAAACTTCAAAGACCTCAATATTATAAAAAAGGTTTTAAAAAAACCAAACTAGATAACAAAAGTAAAACAACCAACACTGATAAACGTTGGAACTGTGGAAAATTGGCGCATAGAGCTAAGGACTATCAAATCCCCAATAAAAGAAAAGATAAAATAAATATGTTAGAATTAGAGGATGATGTCAAAAATAAATTATATTCAATCCTTGAAGAAGATGAAAATAACTTATTCATCGAAGAAAACTTTAGCGACGATGAAAAAATAAACATAGAATACAACTCTGATAATAGTGGATTATAAGACCCTTGTAGGTGCGGAAGTACGATTTGCACTTGCAATAGCCACACCATAAATGTTATAACCCGTGATAGTAAAGAAATACTCTTCGATATGGTTGAACGTATCGAGGACTCAGAAATTAAGAAAAATTACTCGACTGCATTAAAGGATATTATTTTGGAAATTAAAATGAAACTATTATCAAACCTTTCAACATGAAAAATGTCTTAAATACATTCAATTATCAAAAAACTGAAATAACACTACAAAGTATCCAGTTAGACTTATCCCAAGTAAAAGATGAACTTGACAAGGTTAAGCAGAGACTTAACAATTTAGAAATAGAATTAGTTACTAAAACGTCTAGTCAGGAATCAAAACTCTACAACCCAGAATTAGTGAAAACACCCCAAGAAATTGAGTCCCATAGAGGGACTTTAACTCGGTTAGGAATTAATATGCTTTCGGTAGTTAGAATACAGAGCTACCACATACCTATCACCTTAGTCATAAACAAAAATTATACTATTCATAAAATTGCGCTATTTGATACAGGTGCGGATCAAAATTATATTATTGAAGGATTAATTTCCACCAAGTACCTCGACGTAGGTACTACACGACTATTCTCTGCCACAGGAGAAAAACTTAAAATAAATTATAAACTTCGTAGAGCACATATCTATAATAATGGAATTGATTTTATAAATGAGTTTGTAGAAACAAAAAATATAAATGAAGAAATAATAGTAGGTATTCCTTTTATTACCCAGATAAGACCATATACCGCTAACTTAGATGGTATCCACACAACCATACTAGAAAAAGATCTTGTCTTTCCTTACCTAAATAATATATCAGAAGAAGAAGAAGATAAATTTATAAAGGATAAAACTGTCTTTGAGGTAAATTCACTTTCACAGTCCAAGCCTCAGGTTATTAGACCCCTTACTCCACCTAGGATTCTTCCTAAAATAAATTTTATAAATTATTACCCAAGTCAAAATATTCCTCATAAAGATATACAATATTTTGAAAATCAAGTTTTATTACCCAGATATGATTTTTATATAGATGGAGGGAATAATTCTCTCCTAGATATTTTAACAAAAGAATTTTACAGGGGAAAAATGAGATCCGGAATACCAGGAATAAGATCTTCAAGGCTCCCATTCCCAAAATTTACACCTAAAGAAAAAATGAAAATATCTTTCCATGAAAAGGATAAAATAAAAAATAAAAGTATCCTCTTAATGGAATCCCTCCTTCTACCAAAAAATACTACACCATTAACCAGTTCAACAATATTACAATCACTTTATTCAGGTTTTAAAAATAACTCTTCCTCCTCGATTAATAAAAACATTTCTATTCAAACAAAGGATAGTTACGAGATGAAAGCCCCACAAGAAAAAGAAGAAGATAGCAGTGCCCAAAATAAGGAACAGTTCAAATTTTCAGTCCTACAAGTGTTACCCGTTATGGCATTAGACAAAACATATCAACATTATGAAGTTTCGGACTTGCTGAAGCCCTGCTATACAAATCAAAATTATGTGGAAACTGAAGACCCCCTCAAAACCCAGAGGTATTATGAGTTCATCTTAACAGATACTGATTCAATAGAATTTGAGCACATATTTGAAGAAAATAATTCAGGAAACATAAGATACTCAAAGTTTACGATTAAAAGAATATTAAGTCCCTTTGAGTGGTTTGCAGATCACCTACATACTCCTATTCACTTGTCAAAAGCTCATCGACCGCAAACGTATAATTGGTATAATTATAAGGCAGCCTGGTATAATTTTATGTATATTAGGCCCAACACCCATACTTGGTTTATAAAGTGTTCTGAAGAAGTGAAGGATGCGGTAATTCCTCGATGGTTTTATGAATGGTGGATTCAGTTCGGAGGAAATAAACAGGTATTATCAGCAGCGTATCAAGTACAATTTAAAAATTTTCAGGTGGATCAAAATGTTTCTACTTTAGCAGAAAATATTAAATTCTGTAAGTTTTTTATTGCCAAAAGGATTTCTATATTATCAGTTGGTCCTTCAACATTCATGAATTTGAGAGGATCAAGTATTTAAACAAAACTATTAAGGTCAAAGGATGGACGCCAGCAGGCCGCAATGATAAATTATTACCAGGTTCATCACAGAAGGAGTTGAACCCCTCCAAAGAAAAATTTAAAAGAAGGCTCAAAAAAATCTTAATCACTCTCGATACTGATACTGAGGTAATAGAATTATTAGATACTGCTTCGTCACAAGAACTCAGCAACAGAGATATATTGAATCCACAAGGAATAGCACAGGCATACTTCCATAATTAGAAGAAAGAGCCAACACTCTTTACCAAATTCAACAAAAGTGGCGCACAGAAATTCATGCCATAAAAGGACAAAAATGGCATTATCAAGAAATGACTTCTTTAAAGAAAAGGCATATCCAAGAAGATAAAAGGATTTGTGTTCAGCACTCAGCTACCCATGAACATGAACAGATAGTTTCTACGTGTTATAATTACAGTTACGTGTAAAATAAATAGAGTGTATTAGTATGCACACATATGTAAACTAGATAAAGCATATTAAAAGTTAGTCATGTACACATGTAAAATAGATAAGGCATATTAGAAATTAGTCAGCACTTCTGAGGTCTATTTAAGGCTTTCAAATTGTAACGGTTAGAGGCATGCGATACTTGCCCCTTTGAAAACCTTTGTACTACTCCCCCACTTCCATTTCCATTTCCATTTCTCTTACTATCTCTCACTTCCCTAAATAAATAAAGAAGTTTTGTAAGAATATATTTTCTCTACTTCTTTTACTTATTTTAATTTACTGTTTTAAAGTTTAAATTTTGTTATACTGTTTTGCTTGTTCTTACCTTTATTTAGTTTGAGTTTACTTAATTTTGAGATTTTATATACCCTTGCTCCTCCCCGTTACTCTGCCCAATTTTTCGTAATTGTCCGTTCCGGAAATTGATTCGTCCCCAAGCTCGTATCAAAGCCAAGTAGGCCGGGAAGGGTATGAGTAGGAGTGTCTATGTCCCCGCACTATCCTTAGGCCCGCGGTCGAAGCTGGGTTGCCCTCAGAATGATAAGTTCTTAGTTGGGTAGGTACCGTTCTTTTTTCACTTTTATTCTTAGTTTTATTCCTTAAAAGAAGGTAATCGGTTAATCGCGGTTTAGACGTTGGCAAGTCTGTACTTTTCCGTTGGAGTAGCCTAGACAGTGTGTGTCGTAGGGCCGGACCCGGAGGGTTTTCCCGTCGCCAAGCATAGAGGAATAAAATTAGAGAAAATTAGTAGAAAATCACCGGTAAATACTACACTAAGAATTTATTATTAAAGAGTAACCTAGAATAGACTATTGGCCTACGAATAGTGTTTATCTCTCCGCAGATACACCATATTGTATAAAAATTATATGTCTTCAAATCCTGCTAACTTACAAAAAAATAAAAATCAATAAAGTCATGTCAACATTTTCCAAAACTTTATATAATCCAAAATATCCTATAAAAAACAAAATAACAATAAATAATACTACCACTCTTCCAACATCACACCATCCAACTTATACTAAAAATAGTAAAAGAATAAACAATAACAATACAATAAAAAATATTACACAAATCATAAATAATTATTTCCCATTTTCAAGAAAACAAAATACTACCAAAAGTAGTAAAATAAAAAATAGTGGCACTACTTTGTCTGTGCCTATTAGAAAATATGTCGGTACACTTATATCCGACGAAGGTTTTGAACCAGATTTTAAATATTTAGATAAACTATGGGTTAGTCTCGAAAAATCCATAAAAAGAGATAATGGTATATACAAAATTATTCCTTGGATGAAAGAACCACTTTTAGAGAAAAGTGGTGTAAAGACATGAAAAGATTAAGATGTAATATAGAATTCTTTAAATGGTTTGAATATACAGGAAAATTAGATGACCAACAAGAGTCGTTAAATATGATTGTTAATAAATGGTATACTACAAGTAGCAAGGTAGTTGAATCTAAAATTCCTCCCTTAGAAAAAATTAGTATATCCATAGACGGTAGGATAGTTACCGCTTCACCTTTTATATTGGATATAGTGGACACTAAAGGTGATCCCACAAGCAAAGAAATAAATAAAATATTATAGCAAAATAATTATACAAACCAACTATTATATGTAGTCTCCAATCAAATTCTCGAAGCTGATAATAAGTCAATTATCAAATCGTGTCACTCTTATAGTAATAACAATAAAAAATTAGAAACTCATCCAATATTTAAGTTACCAAAATTTTCAAAAGTTAAATTTCCCAAGCTTCAAGATCAACCCAAAATCACGGACAATCTTGTAGAAATAATTAATAAGAAATTAAATTTCTCAGATAATAAATCTGTTAACACTTTATCCGAGGATAATAAGGATATTAATAAGTTGAGATCTAGTTATGCTACTAGAAAAAATTATTATAAGAAGCCCTCTTTTCCGGACATGCAGTATGAAGAAAATGAGTTTTTATCTCATACTTCACACTCGGGAAGGGAAATAGCGGAGTGAAATATTGATGGATTAGAAGAACATCAAATATATAATAAGCTACACGAAATGGGTATGGCTATTACAGCATATAAAATAAAAAATAAAAAATATATCAAATAAACAAGCTGCCATGCTAATTATAGCAGGGTTTACTGGCACAATAAAAAATTGGTGGGATAATTATCTCACCGATGATGATAGGCAAAAGGTAACTAATTCAACCACTGTTGACCATGTTATTAAAACTGAGTCCACAGGACAAACAGTAGAAAATCAAATTTTTGAGGATGCTACTACTACTTTAATTTATAGTATAGCTAAACATTTTATAGGTGAACCTCAACTTTTCCAGGATAGAAGTTTAGAAATATTATCTAATCTATCTTGTCCAAAGTTAGAGGATTTTAGATGGTATAAAGATGTTTTCCTTAACGAGGTTATGATTCGAAAAGATTGTAACCATGATTACCGGAAAGAAAATTTTATTTGCGGTTTACCAACATTATTTTCCTAAAAGGTTAGAATAAAATTAAAAGATAAATTTGATGGAAAAAATTCCTTATGACCAATCAACTTATGGTGACATTATAAGTTTTATAAATATAACAGGATTAGATTTATGTACAGATATGAAACTTAAAAAAGGAGAGTAAAATATCCCGAAAAGAGTTAGGAAACTTTTGTGAAGATTTTGGATATACTAAAATATTTTTTCCATCAAAAGAATCATCTAAAATTACTAAAAGACAAAAATATATTACAAAAATAAAAGAACATTTAAAAAATCTAAAGCATATAATAAAGGTAAATTTAAAACAAATAATGTTGATAAGTGTTGGAACTGCGGGAAGTTTAGACACAGAGCTAGAGATTGCCACGTGCCTAATAAAAAGAAGGATAAAATAAATATGTTAGAATTGGAGGATGATGTCAAAGATAAGTTATATTCAATCCTTGAAGAAAGTGAAAATACCTTCTCTTTTAAAGAGAATTCTAGTGATGATGACCAGTCCTGTACATCATATGATTCGAATAATCATTGTGAGTGTGGTAATGGTACAATGTGTACCTGCAACAACCATTCTATCAATGTTATTACTAGTAATAGTAAAGAAATATTTTTAGATATAATTGATCACATAGAGGACCGTGATAATAAGAAGAAATATTTAATAGCATTAAAAGATATACTTCTCAACCAACAATCTGATAATTATACAGTTAAACCATTTAATATGGAAAATGTATTAATAAATTTAAAGAACAAAACTCAGAAACCACCTTACAAGATCTTCAGACTGAATTAGTACAAGTAAAAAATGAAGTTAGGGACATTAAACAAAGACTCAATAATCTTGAGGCAGATAAAACATTAACTGATTTAATGCACAATCAGAAATTAAAATTCGAGTTAAGAGAAACATCAAAAGAAATAAAGACACCCCCTGAAACTAAATCAGGAATTAATATTACAACTAAAGCACAAAGTTACCATATACCTATTACTTTAGTTATAAATAAAAATTATATCATTCATAAAATTACCCTATTTAACAACGGGGCAAACCAAAACTACACCCCCTGAAACTAAATCAGGAATTAATATTATAACTAAAGCACAAAGTTACCATATACCTATTACTTTAGTAATAAATAAAAATTATACCATCCATAAAATTACCCTATTTAACACCGGGACAGACCAAAACTTTATTATTGAAGGACTTATACCTACTAAATATCTCAAAAAAAGTACTACTCAGTTATTCTCCGCAACAGGAGAACGACTAAAAATAAACTATAAACTCCATAAAGAACATATATGTAATGAAGGAATTTGTTTTATGAATGATTTTGTAATAACAAAGGACATAAATGAAGAGATAATATTAGGCATCCCTTTTATAACCCAAATAAAATCATATACCGCAGAATTGGATGGTATGTATACCACTATATTAGGGAAAAGAATTTATTTTCCTTATCTAAATTATATATCAAAAGAACAAAGTGACCATATAAAAAATAAAGATAACTTTAAGATAAATGTACTGTCACAACAAATCTATTATTTAAAGGAAGATATAAAAATTAAACTAATTGAATCCTCACTAAAAGCCCCGGCGGTAGAGGCAAAAATAAAAAAACTTACAAGAAATTATAGAAAAAGAAGTTTGTTCAGACTTTCCTAACACATTTTGGGAAAGAAAAAAATATGTTGTTGAGCTATCCTATATAGAGGGATTTGATGAAAAGTTTATACCCACTTAGGCAAGACCCATTCAAATGAATGCCGAATTAGTGGAGTATTGCAGAAAGGAAATTAATGATTTACTAGCTTAAAAAATTATTAGACCATCCAAATCACCTTGAATTTGTTTGGCATTTTATGTTAATAATAGCGCCGAAAAGGAAAGAGGTGCCCCTAGACTAGGTATTAATTACAAGCCCCTTAACAAAGAATTAAAATGGATTAGGTACCCCATATCTAATAAAAGAGATCTTCTTAAAAGGACCTATAAAGCTAATATCTATAGTACGTTTGACATGAAATCAGGATTTTGGCAAATATAAATCGCCGAAAAGGATAAATATAAAACAGCCTTCAATGTCCCGTTTGGACAATATGAATGGAAGGTAATGCCCTTTGGACTTAAAAATGCCCCATCGAAATTTTAGAATATTATGAATAATATATTTAATCCTTATAGTCATATCTCTATAGTTTATATAGATGATGTGTTAATCTATTCCGAAGATATTGATCAACATTTCAAACATCTTCAAACCTTTTTAAAGGTTGTGAAGAAAAATGAATTAGTAGTCAACGCTAAAAAGATTTATGTTATTTCAGATCTCTATTAGATTTCTTGGTCATGATTTATATCAAGGGACTTATAAACCCATTTGTAGAGCCATAGAGTTCTCGTCTAAATTTCCAGATGAACTAATAGATAAAATGCAACTCCAGAGATTCTTAGGAAGCCTTAATTATGTTGCAGATTTTATTCCCAGTATTAGTCAGATTTGTAAACCTCTTTATCGTCTTAAAAAGAACCTTGTTCCATGGGGTCAGAACACACCAAAGCCATCCAAAAGGTTAAAACAATAGTTCAGAATCTCCCATGCCTAGGGATACCACATCCAGACGCACTCATGATCATAGAAACGGATGCGTCAGAAATAGGATACGTAGGTATACTTAAACAGAAATTTTCTGATGATTCCAGTGAACAACTAGTGAGATTTACTTCAGGGAATTGGAATGATACTCAAAAAAATTATAGTACTATAAAAAAGAGATTCTAGCCATAGTACTATGTATTACTAAATTTCAAGATGATTTAGTCAATAAAGAATTTTTATTGAGAGTTGACTGCAAGGCAACCAAAGATATTTTACAAAAGGATGTTAAAATTCTAATCTCCAAACAAATATTTGCCAGATGGAAAGCTTTACTGTCAAGCTTTGATTTTCAAATAGAGTTTATAAAGGGAGAAGATATTTCTCTCCCAGATTTTTTAACACGTGAATTTTTACAGGAAAATAATGAGATCACAAATTCTGGGAATAAGGCCTCCGAGACTCCTATTTCGATCCTTTAAATCAGAAGACCAAATGAAAAGACCCTTCAAAGAAAGGGATAAAAAATCCAAAAATAGATATTCAGTTTTGGTAGAATATCCAGTCCTGCCTAAACCCAACATATCTTTTTCATTAAAAGAACCTATAACTAGTCTCTCTAATAAACCAACTCTTAAAAATAGCCCCTCATCATCAGCTACAAACATTTATGTCCACACAAAATATAGTTATGAAATGAAACCCCCAGAAACATATTCCCAGGCAGTGATCCCCAACACTCAGGGAAAAAATAAAGAAAAAGTCATCTCGTCAGATAAAAAAGAATTTCCAATAATAGTTTTGCAGGTATTACCAGTCATGGCTCTTGATAGAGAATATGAAGGATATGGGGTACCTGAGTTATTTAAATCATGCTACACCAATCGTAATTATGTAGAGACAGAAGATCCACTAAAAACTCGAAGGTATTATAAGTTCATAATAACAGATACGAATTCAATCAAAATTGAGCACAAATTATTAGATAGTAATGATCGAGATTGTATCCAGTTTTCAAGGTTTATGATTAAAAGAATATTAAGTCCTTTCGAATGGTTTGTAGATCATCTACATACACCTATTCCCTTTTCAAAAGTTCATCGGCCTCAGACTTATAATTGGTATGATTATAAGGCAGCCTGGTAAAACTTTATATATATTAGGCCAAATACTCATACATGATTTATCAAATATTCTGAGAAAATGAAGCATACAGTAATTCTCCGCTGGTTTTACAAATGGTGGAGCCAATTTGGAGGAAATAAATAGGTATTGTCACCACAATGTCTGATGCAGTATGAGAAGTTTCTGGTAGAACAAGATATTTCTACCTGAAAATATAAAATTATGTAAATTCTTTTTTGCAAAAAGAATATCTTATATTATTAGTTGGTCCTTCGATATTCATGAATTCAAAAGGATCAAGTATTTGAGTAAAACTATAAGAATTAAAGGATGGACGCCAAAAGAGCATGATGAAAAGCCTGCTTCACGAAAGAAATCTCATACTTCAAAAGAAGAATTGAATAGAAGGCTCGAAGAAGCCTTATCAAGTTTAGATAAAGATTCCAGTTCTGAGAAGATAATGAAGTTATTGGACACCGCATCATCACAAACCAGTGAACAGAGCAAGGAAGAATATATCTTCTTTCATTAGAAGACGGAGCCAGCAAGACTCCAATAAAAAGATGGACCCCGTAGATAAGAAGATAAAAGGATAAACATGCCAGCCACAAGAATGATTTTGCTACGTGTAATAATTATCGACATGTGTAATAATTTTTCATTACGTGTAACAGCTATATTTACGTGTTAAACAAAAGGTGTGTATTGGTATCAACACACGTGTAGCATAGTTAATGTTTGTTATAAGTTAGTCAGTGTTTCCTGAGGCCTATTTAAGGCTTTCAACTTGTACTAATAAAGGGCATCCAATACTTGCCCCTTTGAAAACCTTTGTACTACTCTCTCACTTCCATTCCCTTGTACTGTCTCTCTTCCCTCAATAAAAATTAAAAGTTTGTAAGTATATTTTCTCTACAGTTATTTAATTTACTGCTTTAAAGTTTTAATCTTGTTATACTGTTTTTAAAGTTATTCTTGTTAACTTTAAGTACTGTTATTTTATGTGAGAATTTATATACCCTTGCTCCTCCCCGTTACTCTTCCCAATTTTCCGTAGTTATCCATCCCGGAATCCGATCCGTCCTATAAAATTAACGTGTCCCTCCACTAGTGAAAAGCAAGGAAATGAAGTTTCCTTATGTATGATTAGATCAGATGAAGAGTTTGAACCAGATTTTAAATATTTAGAAAAGTTGTGGGTTAGTCCAAAAAACTTTATAAAAAGACAGTGGTATATTCAAAGTTATCCCTTAGATAAAAGAATGTTGGTCATCCAATTTTTCTGTATATTCAAACCATTTAAAGAATTATATGGTCTTATCTGGGTAATAAAAGGAATACCTACTATTATTTCTTCATTTATATTTTTTGTTACTACAAAATCATTTATAAAATCAATTCCATTATTATAGATATGTGCTCTACGAAGTTTATAATTTATTTTAAGTTTTTCTCCTGTGGCAGAGAATAGTCGTGTAGTACCTACGTCGAGGTACTTGGTGGAAATTAATCCTTCAATAATACAATTTTGATCCGCACCTGTATCAAATAGCGCAATTTTATGAATAGTGTAATTTTTATTTATGACTAAGGTGATAGGTATGTGGTAGCTTTGTATTCTAACTACCGAAATCATATTAATTCCTAACTGAGTTAAAGTCCCTCTATGGAACTCAATGTTAAAACTAAAAACATGAATAGTAAAGCTAATACAAGAGAAATACCTATAATATATCGAGTATATTATAGGTTAATGAAAACTACCTAAGCTCCTAAATCTAAAATGGTAAGTAATAAAGGAGTTACCATGCTTGTGGAAGCCAATCATAATCACAACAATACCTTTGTCCCAAAAATGATAAAATGGGATGACGTATTAACAAGAGATAATTGGCATTTCGACTCCATAACGGGACCAAAATTTGAGAAGGAAAATTCAAATATTGAACAAGTAATTCAATTCCCAGATGGATCCAGAGATTTAAGGTTTATAAGATCCCAATTCTTTGGTCACGCCTCTTCAAGTAGAAGAATGTCATTTTCTAGACCATCCTTTTCTAGGACTAGAGAGGAGGATGACACATCCTTAGAAGAGATGGATAGAAAATTAAAAGGAGTAGACTTTTCAAAAACTATTCCCAAGGTAGAATATGAACCCAAAATTTGTAAACCTATAAAACTAACGAGTTCCTCCACTAATGAAAAGCAAGGAACAAAAGATTCCTTATGTATGATTAGATCAGATGAAAAGTTTGAACCAGATTTTAAATATTTAGACAAGTTGTGGGTTAGTCCAGAAGATTTTATAAAAATACAGTGGTATATTTAAAGTTATCCCTTAGATAAAAAGAATAGCCTTTAGAGAAAATTGGTATAAAGACATGAAAAGATTAAGATGTAATATAGAATTCTTTAAATGGTTTGAATATACAGAGCAATTAGACAAGCAACAAGAGTCGTTAAATATGTTTGTTAGTAAATGGTATACTACCACAAATAAAAAAGTTGAATCCAAAATTCCCCCTTTAGAAGACATTAGCCTACCCATTGATGGAAGAATAGTCACCGTCTCACCCTTCAAAATGGATATAGTAGATACCAAAGGTGACCCCACAAATAAGGATATAAATAAAATATTACAACAAAATAAATATATAAACCAATTCTTATATATAATTTCTAACCAAATTCTTGAGGCGGACAATAAATCAGTCTTTAAGGATAAATCGAGTCCCTCTTACAGATATGGATTCCATCAAAATTGAGCACAAATTATTAGATAGTAATGATCCAGATATTATCCAATTTTTAAGGTACGATTAAAAGAATATTAAGTCCTTTCGAATGGTTTGTAGATCATCTACATACACATATTCCCTTTTCAAAAGTCCATCGGCCTTAGACTTATAATTGGTATGATTATAGGGCAGCCTAGTACAACTTTATGTATATTAGGCCAAATACTCATACATGCTTTACCAAATATTCTGAGAAAATGAAGCATACAGTAATTCCCCGCTGGTTTTATGAATGGTGGAGCCAATTTGGAGGAATTAAACAGGTATTGTCACCATAATGTTTTATGCAGTATGAGAAGTTTCGGGTAGAACAAAATATATCTACACTACCTGAAAATATAAATTATGTAGATTCTTTTTTGCAAAAAGAATATCTTATATTATTAGTTGGTCCTTCGATATTCATGAATTCAAAAGGATCAAGTATTTGAGTAAAACTATAAGAATTAAAGGATGGACACCAAAAGAGCATGATGAAAAGCCAACTTCATGAAAGAAATCTGATATTTCAAAAGAAGAATTGAAAAGAAGGCTCGAAGAAGCCTTGTCAAGTTTAGATAAAGATTCCAATTCTAAGAAGATAATGAAGTTATTGGACACCGCATCATCGCAAACCAGTGAACAGAGCAAGGAAGAAAATATCTTCTTTCATTAGAAGACGGAGCCAGCAAGACTCCAATAAAAAGATGGATCCCGTAGACAAGAAGATAAAAGGATAAACATGTCAGCCACAAGAATGATTTTGCTACGTGTAATAATTATCGACACATGTAATAATTTTTTATTACGTGTAACAGTTATATTTACGTGTCAAACAAAAGGTGTGTATTAGTATCAACACATGTGTAACATAGTTAATGTTTGTTATAAGTTAGTCAGCATTTTCTGAGGCCTACTATATCCCATTTAAAAGGTGAAGCGGTAAATATCCCACCGTCTATGGTAGACTAATTCCTTCTAAGGGAGGAATTTTAGATTCAACTACCTTGCTACTAGTAGTATACCATTTATTAACAATAATATTTAACGACTCTTGTTTGTCATCCAATTTTCCTGTATGTTCAAACCATTTAAAGAATTCTATATTACATCTTAATCTTTTCATTTCTTTACACCACTTTTCTCTAAAAGTGGTTCTTTCATCCAAGGAATAATTTTGTATATACCATTGTCGTTTTATGGAATTTTCGGGACTAACCCATAATTTATCTAAATATTTAAAATCAGGTTCAAAACCTTCGTTGGACATAAGTGTACCGACATATTTTCTAATAGACACAGACAAAGTAGTGTCACTACTTTTTATTTTACTAATTTTGGTAGTAATTTGTTTTCTTGAAAATGGGAAATAATTATTTATGACTTGTGAAGTATTTTTTATTGTATTATTATTGTTTAGTCTTTTACTATTTTTAGTATATGTTGGATGGTGTGATGTTGGAAGAGTGGTAGTATTATTTATTGTTATTTTATTTTTTATTTGATATTTTGGATTATGTAAAGTTTTGGGAAATGTTTACATGACTTTATTGGTTTTTATTTTTTGTAGGTTTGCAGGAATAGTGGTTGCATTAGTCACCTTTTGCCTATCATCGTCGGTGAGATAATTATCCCACCAAACCCTGCTATAATTAGCATGATAGTTTGTTTATCTGATATTTTTTATTTTATATGTTGTAATAGCCATACCCATTTCATGTAGCATATTATATATTTGATGTTCTGCTAATCCATAAATATTCTACTCCGCTATTTTCCTTTCTGAGTGTGAAGTATGAGATAAAAACTCATTTTCTTCATACTGCATGTCCGGAAAAAGAATTTATTTTCCTTATCTAAATAATATATCAAAAGAACAAAGTGACCATATAAAAAATAAAAATATCTTTAACATAAATCTACTCTCACAACAAATATATTATTTAAAGGAAGATATAAAAATTAAACGAATTGAATCCTCGCTAAAAGCCCCAGCGGTAGAGGCAAAAATAAAAAACTTACAAGAAATTATAGAACAAGAAGTTTGTTCCGTCCCCAAGCTGCTATCAGAGCCAAGTAGGCCGGGAAGGGTATGAGTAGAAGCGGCTAAGTCCCTGAATTGTCCTTAGGCCCGCAGTCGAAGTTGGGTTGCTCTCGGGATGATAGGTTCTTAGTTGGGTAGGTACCGTTCTTTTTCCACTTTTATTCTTAGTTTTATTCCTTAAAGTTAGGTAACCGGTTAATCGCGGTTTAGACGTTGGCAAGCCCATATTTTTTCGTTGGAGTATCCTAGACTATGTGTGTCGTAGGGCCGGACTCGGAGGGTGTTTTCCGTCGCCAAGACTAGAGGAATAAAATTAGAGAAAATTAGTAGAAAATCACTGGTAAATACTACACTAAGAATTTATTATTAAAGAGTAACTTAGAATAGACAATTAGCCTAGGGATAGTGTCACCTTTTCCTTTGTTATTTCATAGTATCATCCCATTAAAATTAAGATATAGATTTTTTACCCATCCATTTATATAATTCAAAATATCCTATAAAACAAAAACACACACAATAAATAATAATACTCCTCTTCCAACATCACACAATCCAAAACAAACTAAAAATAGTAAAGGGATAAACAATAATAACATAATTAAATTATACAATAAATTATATATCATTAGCCTTAATTTATCCACCCAAAGTACCCAAATAGATAAAATATTAATTCTTCAATCATCTATCCAATATTAATGGACTCTGGTACTAATCAAAATATCATAAATAGTGTTAATATTTCTCCTACCTTTAGTAGGATAGCAAAAATTGAAAGTGATTTACAAAGTTGGAATATTCCGAAGGAAAGTTTTAAAAGAGCTTATAAAACAGGACACTTTGATTTTATAAAAAAATATAATATCAAGACATCTGAATCTACGATTGCCATTAATAAAAATATTGAGACTATTAAATTATTAACAGCTGAAGATATTAATAGATATAGGAAAAATTATAAATTTCTTCACATAGGACTTGTCCAAGTAGCAGTTAAACCTTTATATAGATTGGGAATTATTGTATGCTTCATTTTCTCAGAATATTTGATAAATCATGTATGAATATTTGGTCTAATATACATAAAATTGTACCAGGCTACCTTATAATCATACCAATTATAAGTATGAGGCCGATGAACTTTTAACAAGGGAATAGGTGTATGTAGATGATCTACAAACCATTCGAAAGGACTTAATATTCTTTTAATCGTAAACCTTGAAAACTGGATACTATCTGGATCATTACTATCTTATAATCTGTGCTCAATTTTGATGGAATCAGTATCTATTAATATGAACTCATAATACCTTCGGATTTTTAGTGGATCTTCTGTCTCCACATAATTACGATTGGTGTAGCATGGTTTTAATAACTCGAGTACCCCAAATCCTTCATATTCTCTATCAAGATCCATGACTGGTAATACCTGCAAAACTATTATTGGAAATTCTTTTTTATTTGACGAGATGACTTTTTCTTTATGTTTTCCCTGAGTGTTGGGGATCACTGCCTGGGAATATGTTTCTGGGGGTTTCATTTCGTAACTATCTTTTGTCTGGATAGAAATGTTTGTAGTTGATGATGAGGGGTTATTTTTAAGAGTTGGTTTATTGGAGAGACTAGTTACAGGTTCTTTTAATGACAAAGATATATTGAGTTTAGGTAGTACTGGATATTTTGCCAAAACTGAATAGTAGTACAAGTTGAAATCCTTAAATAGGCCTCAGGAAATGCTGACTAACTTATAACAAACATTACCTATGTTACACGTGTGTTGATACTAATACACACCTTTTGTTTGACACGTAAATATAGTTGTTACACGTAATGGAAAATTATTACACGTGTTGATAATTATTACACGTAGCAAAATCATTCTTGTGGATGGCATGTTATCCTTTTATCTTCTTGTCTGTGGGGTCCATCTTTTTATTGGAGTCTTGTTGGCTCCGTTTTCTAATGAAAGAAGATATTTTCTTCCTTGCTTTGTTCACTGGTTTGCGATAATGCGGTGTCCAATAACTCCATTATCTTCTCAGATATGGGATCTTTATCTAAACTTGACAAGGCTTCTTCGAGCCTTCTTTTCAATTCTTCTTTTGAAATTTCAGATTTCTTTTGTGAAGCTGATTTTTCATCATGCTCTTTTGGCGTCCATCCTTTAATTCTTATAGTTTTACTCAAATACTTGATCCTTTCGAATTCATGAATATCGAAGGACCAACTAATAATATAAGATATTCTTTTTGCAAAAAGGAATTTACATAATTTTGTATTTTCAGTTAGTGTAGAAATATTTTGTTCTACCTGAAACTTCTCCTACTGCATCAGAAATTGTGGTGACAATACCTGTTTATTTCCTCCAAATTGGCTCTACCATTCGTAAAACCAGCGGGAAATTACTGTATCGTTCATTTCCTCAGAATATTTGATAAACCATGTATGAGTATTTAGACTAATATACATAAAGTTGTACCAGGCAGCCTTATAATCATACCAATTATAAGTCTGAGGCCGATGAACTTTTGACAATGGAATAGGTGTATGTAGATGATCTACAAACCATTCGAAAGAACTTAATATTCTTTTAATCGTAAACCTTGAAAACTGGATACTATCTAGATCATTACTATCTAATAGTTTGTGCTCAATTTTGATGAAATTTGTATCTGTTAATATGAACTAATAATATATTTGTAAGCCATTATACACTTGCTAACCATACTTTAACCGGGTAACATGCTATATCTGAGAAATGTGATTGTTGGTGCCTCTGATTGGACACTGTGACTCTTAACATGAGATATGATGTTGCTACACCTCAGGTTACATAGACATGGGGATGTGATTTTGTTAAAGAGATGTATGCCTTTATCTATAGGATTTATTGGGTCATATATAGTTTAGATACTGGTTGGGTGAGTTAGCCGTTAGGACTACCATCTGTACGGGCAATTATTATATTACCAATAAGTCGGCACATAGTTGCATGGGCGATTTGTCTCTTTTATCAGCTAGACTGCATGTTATTCTGGCCTGAGGACTTGTTATAGTCCTTAGAGAGCCTAGATATTATTGGACTGGTTACAATTATTCTAAATACTTTCCATGTCTCCAACTAGGTATGAACTTGTCAACAGTTAGACACAATTTTATACTACTCCTGTTGAGACGTACATTTGGTTTGATTATTTGTCTGCCTGCTGGGTTGTCGGATACTAAGGAACCTGTTATATTCTAGGTACTGATTTTGTGTGGTACTCCTAATTATGTGCTGAGGGGATTACCTATAGTCTAGCACATGGAGTTAAGGGAATTACCTATAGTCCAACATAGGGTATAGTCTTTCGTGTTGCACTCCTGATAGTGTGCTTAGGGAATTACCTATAGTCCAATACAAGGTGTTAAGGGTATCGCCTATAGTCCAACATAGGGTATAGTCTTCTGTGTTGCTCCTGATTGTGTGTTGAGGGGATAACCTATAGTCTAGCACAGGTTGTTGAAGGTATCACCTATAGTCCAGCAAGGGTATAGTCTTTCGTGTTGCACTCTTGATTATTTGTTAAGCAGATTACCTATAGTATAGCAATTGGGTGCTTAGGGTATCACCTATAGTCCAGCACAGGGTATAGTTTTTCGTGTTACACCCCTGATTATGTGCTTAGAGGATTGCCTATAGTCCAGCACAAGGTGCTGAGGGGATTTCCTATAGTCCAGCATAGGGCATAATCTGTTGGTCGAGTCTAGACCAAGGCACCTATTGAGTCTCATCTACGGCTCGAGTTTTGAGTTCTATGTTACTCTCTTTCCATCAGAGTTGGGTTATCGTTCAGATATAGTTGGGTGGTCGAGACCTTTGTCATCGGTTACTGATCCAAGTATTTTACACCTATACACCCCATGGTTATGTGTGGGTGTACCTTCTAGGCTTATGGGGGCCCATTTGGCATACATGCATAGATACTAGGGCCTTACACCCATATACATCCCTATACCTTAATCTTAGGGCAGTTGTGATATGGTTTTGTTGGGTTACATTGGTTGGTTGCATTGTATACAATTGGTCTGGCTTAGTTGGTCCCTTCTGTTTTCACTTGTTGGTTCTTCTAGCTCTGCACAATTGGGTTTCCTAAGGCCACAAATGTAGTTGACTCTTGATCTTTGGGGTCGACAGACGATATCACTGCACACTATATGGGTTATCCAATTGGGGATTTTGTGATTCTCTATATATGCTTATTCTTTGACATGGGTTTAGATTGCTTGCTTTATTATAATTTCTACATTCGGGCATTTTATATTTACTGTATTTCACTCAGTCGACTGATGATGCCTACTGGGTGCCTGTTATCGGTACTCACCCCTATTTTTCTGCATCTACTCGTGGTGCAGGTCCAGGTACGAGATGTGATCGCTGATCTAGGGGAATCATGGATACCTCTAGATACTTTTGATGAGCACCAGCAGCTTTTAAGATCTTCTACAGTCTCCTTTTTGTTATTTGGTTATCTTTTGTATTCAGATATTAGCCTTGTCCATATCTAGTTCGGCATGTATTGTATCCTACCATTCTAGTTATGTATATATTTTTATTTTTGAGTCTATAGTAGCTCTGTACAAGTGACTTTTAGGTCCTAAGATAGGTCTTTGTTGGTGTGTTTTGCATGTTATTTGTTATCGTTGTGCTTAGCTCTTAGGATAGGTACCATGGGTGATTTGGCTTGACTGTAGGTAGGATCTAACAGGCTCCATCATGACCTGAAAGGTCAGCTCATGATCATCCATTACCCTAGAAATGTATAAGATGGCTCTGGCAATATGGGCAAGATGTTGTATCATCACGAGGCTCAGAGTGATGATTGTCGATTACAGAAACTCCCCAAGATAACGTAAACTGCTTCTTGCATAATGAGTTTCAGTATATGATATTACTTTTAACATACACTTTATTTATTATTTTACTATCATACTTTAAGACATATTTATGGCTATTTCTGAGTATAGTGTTTTATCCTAAGTTGTAAGGACCTGGGCTTCATAAAGCCTTAATGATGCTCGAAATTTGGCTTCTAACATTTTTTTTACAAAGGTGCCCTTTCAATAACACCTCTACGAGCTGTGGACATGACCTTGGAGTGGCTCTTGGCCATTTCGTGGATTGCCTTGGCTTTTTGTTAAGTGTGCAAGACCAAGAGGCCCTCCATGGAGCCTTTCACGGCTCGTGGACCTTATCACTGGCCTTGAAAGATCTCATGGGAGGAGGCCCTTGCTAGGTTGCCACTATTTTGGTTCCAATGTACGAGATCTTATAGCACAGGTTAAAAGCGATAAGTCTTCTTTTTTCAGGATTAGACTATATAGAACAAGAACAATAGACTGATTGATTGTGCTTAGGTCAGAGCCCTTATTTCTGTTGGCGGAGATTGATTGGACTTCAACCGTACCTTACTTAGTCTTTCACTGGAAGTGGATTCTCTAACGCTTAAATAGAAGTACCCCTGGGGGGAGGATTGAATAAGGAATTTACTTCTATAAATTGAAAAAGGAGAAAAAACAATTTCATTTGTATCTAGCACTGCTTTACTTGTCTTATCTAGTAGACTATTTTTAGCTTTTACGTGTCGAGAGGGACAAAACCTCTAGCTTTAGCAAGTACTACTACTCCTATGTTTTTGAATAGTATAATCGATTATATGATGTTCTTTTCATCCTTGGAGTAAGAAAAATATGTTTGAAAGGTGTGTAGCGGTGAAGTCGAGAGATTTTGAAATCTCTCTTTCCTATGCTATCAAGAATAAGGAATAGCCAGAAAGGTCTTCTAAAAAGGTTTCAAGATAAGAACTGGGTTTTTACTTTAGGAAATGAAAAACTTGAATCCCCATTAGATTCACTAGTCAAACTTGGATTTAAAAAATAGGCCTATTTCAAAGAAGACTAGTAATTAATCCCTTTCATATCATTTGACCAATTGTAACTTCATGATTTCAATAGTTGAAATATTTAGCAAAGACTCAGAATGAGTAAGAATAGAAAATTCTATGTAAGTTTAAAATTAGTTTAAGTTAGTCCATATTTTACTTTTTATTGACTCCTTTCAAAAGAGGTAAGATCTGGTGAATCAAAAATAATTAATTAAGAATTTAATTTTTTTTTATGGAACAAACATATGAATATGCGTGAATCATACCTATCATTCGGATAAAGAAAATGATTCAGCCTCAGGCCCATTTAAATATAGCGAATAATAGCAGGGCTCAAAAATTGATGTGTATTCGAATCATAGGAGCTAGAAATCATCGATATGCTCATATTGGTGACGTTATTGTTGTTGTGATCAAAGAAGCAGTACCAAATATGCCCCTAGAAAGAAAGTCATCTTTTTTAAGATCGAAGAAATTCCCCAACTTCGATAAAAAAACAATTAATTAACTTACTTGACATAGATGTAGTTCTATGATATAATAAAATAAGATGAGGATACTGCCCTTGGCATAGACCCATTCTATTATATCATAATATAATAAAATAAGAATATCACCCTTGACATAAACCTAATTTTATGATATTATGATATAATAAAATAAAATAAGTAATATAATAAAATAAAATAAGAGTACATTCAGATAATACGTAGGAGCATAAACTAAAATATTTTGGGGCTACAAAGATAGTTATTAAATTGTTAACACTACATAAAAACATTCCCCCTAGGATAGTTGTTAATACGAATAAGAGAAACCCTGTTATAGCCATTTTTGTACAATCAATGTACTCTATAGATAGAGGAATACATAGAGAGTGTTGTCCTAATGAAATGGTGGATAATTTAGTATAACATTTATTCATGACTATTATTGCCTTCTTAAGACTAAAATCTAGTAGTGAGACTTCTATTCTGCTGCCTTTTCTAGTAAGATCCAGTAGAGATTACCTAGGGGCGTAAGACAACACTCTTTAAGGAACTCAAAAAAATAGCCCCGTAACTTCAAGAAAAGGGGTTCTTCCTCACAAAGGGGATCGCAGTGACCAAGCCCAGACAATTATTTACCAAAAACACAGGGACACAGCGGGGCAATAGTTAAACCATTCGTGCAGGTCACTACTTATGCGAAAAGGAATTTCTCTACCTTAGGACACTTAGAGATACTATCACCGTAAGATTCATCCTGGTCATGGATAGATCACCAGGTTCGGGTCCATAAGCAGTGATTATTGTCGTATGAAGACTCACTGTGGTTATGAAATGACATGTGATCACATAATGTTGATATGGCTTTAAGCAATTATGGGTGTGTATACACTATCATGTTCAAGCATGAATGAGCTATTTCTATGTATAAAATCATTGATTTAAGTATGATTTGACTTTTAAGCCCAAGTGTGTATGATTATGAAGAATATTTTGTCTATTAAGTCTAAGTATGCAAGATTATGATTCGAAATGACTTATGCTCCTATTTCAAGCATGTATAAGTATATGTATTCCTATGGAATGATGACTTAGCACCGAATAAGATTGGAGGTCGGTAATCGACCCAAGGGATCCTTATATAAAGTCTCCTTCTCGTTGTTATGAACTAGTGTAGGTTCATGTTTATGCCCATTTGTGCATGATTATATTCATGTAAAATCTTCTCTGAACTGGGTGAAGTTCCCATAAGGTGAGCTACTTCTCCGAAATGGGTGGTGTTCTTGTAAAAATAAGTATGGTCTACCTTTTGCAAGTAGATCACTCTTTTCTCTAATGAAGAGTAAACAATAAAATTTTATGTAATAGCTCACATGGTCTTATATGTCGTTTGAGGTCCTATCCCTGCTATGTTTAAGTATTATGGCATTTATACATCATGGATTTAAGGCATATTGTTATGAAAATCTTTCTTATATATTTATTTCTATATATATGTGCCCTTGTTATGCAATGTTGAAATACAGGTTATCATGTTCATATGCATAGAAGACCAGTATACTTAGTACATTCAAACGTACTAATGCATATTTTTGCCTGCATGATCTAACCATGTAGAGACCGGAGACTTTTCTCATCCACCTCTTCATGGCTAGATTAATTTTATGGAAGTTTGCTTGTGGTGAGTCCTTTATTCCAAGGACAAGACCCACCTTATATCTATCGATGCTATGTTATGATTATTTTATGCCTTTTACGTTGAGGGTGAGTCTGGGACATGTCTTGTCCCCCATCCTTTCTATGACTTAGAGGCATTATTGGACGTCATGAAACTCTATGTACGAGCTTGTATGGTTAATGCTTGTGGAGATTATGCATATGTAATATCTTATGTTGATGATTTCATGATATGATGATGAGATAATGAAATTCCCAAGTCCCTGCTTTCATAGCTTGAGTCCTATGAATCTCGCCACTTAGACTTGTTGTTGAATATGTGTTGGCAAGTCCCATGTGCCCTACCCCTATAGATTTAGTCCCGAATTCCCATCCCTTAGAATCTCCTATTGAAATTTTTCATTAATGAGTGTCATACCCTCTTATCCCACAGCTTGAGTCCAAATATCCCTACCCCTTAATATCACTTTATAATGTATGTATTGCGCTTCTGAATCGATGATGTATTTAAGTATGTTCTGAGGCTTGTTTGGGGACTTTTGGGTTCCCATTCGTCATGTTACACCTAGGTCTTTGTCTTGGGTCGTGAAAAGCTTGGTATCACAGCACTAAGATTTTAAAATAATACTTAGAGTCCAATATACCGCATCAAGTTGAGTCTTATTCATGGGTGTGAAGTGCACCATACCTATGAGTAGGAGGCTATGAGGCATTTTAGGGAATGTCTCACTTCTTCAATATTCATATTGTGTGATGGAATGTGTAATGAGGTTTCCTAACTTTATCAATGTCCTTGATGCCCTTATAGAAGATGCCGCCAAAATGAGCCCCTCAACCCAAATAGGCCCCTTTTGATGAAGACCAAGTTCCTCAAGAGCCAATGAGAGAGCCAGTTACTCAAGATGAGATCCAGACTACTTTTTCTATGCTAGCTCAAGTTGTGATCAACCAGGATAGATAGGTCATAGCTCCTACCTATGTACTTACCTTGGCTGGTTGGGTGAGAGACTTCACTCCGATGAACTCTTCAAAATTATATGATTCAAAAGTTGTTAAGGATGCCCAGGAATTCATTGATGAGATCTCTAAGGTGTTGACTATTATGGGGGTGTCTTTAGAAGAGAAGATTGAACTAGTTGCCTACCAGTTGAAGGTAGTGGCCCAAGTGTGGTACACTCAATGGTTAATAGAGAGAGTGAGTGATGACAGAGTTAGTTGGGAAGAGTTCAAGTTTACTTTTCTAGATTGTTTCTTCCCTCTTGAACTTAAGGAGGTCAAATTGAAAGAGTTTATCAACCTTAAATAGGGTGGAAAAAGAGTTAGGGAATACTTCTTCAAATTTACTAAGCTTTCAAAGTACGCCCTTTGCTAGTGGCTGAACCCCCGTGCAAGAATGCATAAATTTATTTCATGGATTTCTGACTTGGTGGTGAAAGAGTGGTATATAGATATGCTTATTCAGGAGATGGACATTTCTAAACTCATGACTTGTGTTGAATAGATCAAAAGGAAGAGGCTGAAAGAAAGGAAAATGAAGATTTTAAGAGAGCCCATTATAATGGTGAGGTCACAAACTCTAGAAGTGGTAGGGGTAATGGTTTCTTCCAACAAGGCCAAGGCTCAAATATGAGAGTTTCCAATATTAGAGTACCTCCTCCTAAAGAATAGGTCGGAGGTGTGCCAACTTATCATAGGTGTGATAGGTGTGTAAAGAATCACCTGGGTAGATGTTTGAGGGATGTGGGTGCATGCTTTGGGTGTGGCAAGATGGGCCACAAAGTTGTTGATTGTCCTAATACTCCTAAGAAGGGTCAAGGCCAAACGAATCTCGGTGATCAAGGTTAGCCAAAGGCTCAACAAGATGGTGCTCCTTAAAATAACAGATTTGAGCCTTGCATGCTAGGCAAGAGGTGGAGAAGACTCCCGAGGTGGTGACTTGTCACGACCCGAGAGTAGGGCCTAGATGTGACATGGCGAAGGAGAACTCGAGAGTCCTCGATCAAGTCATCATAGCATCATCACACACATCATCGATTTGGAACCGCGTATAATAAATAAATAGCACATAAGTCTAGGGGATTTCGGGGCTGTTGTCGAGAATAGGATAAACATAAATCATATAGCACATAGCAATTACGTTTTAAGGGGCGGGTAAGTATGACTCAAGCTATGAGGGCAAGCAGGGTTAGGGACTTTCCACATAAGCACATTCCCAAGTCAATCATATCATAATAGCATAAGCAGAAATGGAAGCAAAACATAAGAAACCATCACTTAGCATAGGTAGCCATATCATTGCAAGTATCACATAACATAACGTACAATAGAGTTTGATAGGTCCAACAATGCATCTACATAACATAAGACGGGGCCTCGACATATTTCGGGCTCACCCTCAAGTCATAAAGTAAAGGAACATAAAGTAAAGACAAAGGTAGATGAAA